>JADLZL010007754.1:0-236947 GCA_015844335.1 Chrysopogon serrulatus | reverse complement strand
CACTGTTACTTCATATAGTAGAAGTAGATCTGAGAGACCGTGAAGGTATGACCACCATTGTTTGCATGAACCTGTGCACTTCCAAAAAATCTTTGCATTTATTTATAAAAATTACATATCTAGCATTATTACTTTATTATAAAACTAGAAATGTCAAAAGTTTGAGGCAATAAAATATATAAATTTATATAATGTAACAATTATATAAAGTAGATATATGTCATGGACATTGACATAACTGTTTGTTGGTATCATTTATATCTGAGTTATGACTTAGAGCAACTTCAGCACACTACCTAAACAGACTACCTGGGTAGTGGATGCAAAAGGATGCACTCCAGTAGGCTACCTATCTGACTAACTAAAATGTGTTGGCCTAACAAATCGTTCTTCCCACTACCAATTTCTGCTGGCCCAAAATCTGGCTACCTGTTTTCCTGCTCGGCCCTTCCTCCCTTGGGCGGGCCTTTTCCTTGCGGTCGTCCTCATCCATCGTGGTTCCTCGGCGCAGCAACTCTCTCCGACGAGGGTGCGGCATACCTCCCCAGCCCCATCGTCAACCCTGCCCAAATCTCGTTGTCGTGGCGATGCCCTCCCGACACTGACGCCTCTGCGACGAGCCTCGCATAAGCGGCGTAGTAGGTAGCGCGACTTTCCCGACACTCGATAGCAATTCCCCCGGGCCCCTTCCTGCAGTAGTTCTCCAATGTTCCCCTAGTCGAGTTTGTCTATGGTGACGGAAGAAGATGATGACATATGGTCCTACATGTCATTCTCTACTATGATAGATTTGGAGAGCCAATTAAGGTGATACTGTTGGGGTTGAGAGCAAAACATAGGTAGTAGTTAAATAGGTGACTAGCTAAAATGACATTTAGGAAGTGTGATTTAGATAGTACTATTCTGTTGGAGATGCTCTTACAAATGCAAGATTGACGAAAAACACACACATAAATATTTACTTGGTGTACACAAATTGGCACAAAAATGTATGTTAATTTTAATTATTCTTTAATATATTTATATGGAATTTGGCAATTTACACACACATAGTTAGATGCAAATTTTAAATGGGTTACATAAATTATCTATCATAATGGGGCGGGTAGTTAGGAGCAAAATTATGAGTAGATTAGATTATTTTACAATGACATATGTAGGTGATTCAAATGTGGATCATTGGTTGACTTTGTCATTTTATAGTAGAAATTAGATAGTTTTTTCAACAACAAAATATATAGATGGAATGACTATTATTATCAGTCGTGACTAGATTCTATTATAATTATGGCCGTTATTATAGTTATGTTAGAGTCTATCCAATTTTGGCTAGATCTTTCTAATTCTTGTGAGAATTCCGAGGTTTAGTTTGCTTTTTTCAAACATCGTGATAAGTAATGTGGATGTTTTTGGTCAGGACCCTCTAGTTAGAACTCATTGGATTTATTTTCTTCAAATGTCATAAATATTTGATTGAAACCTTAGTTTAAGTTAAGCTATCATTGCACTAATTTTATGACATCATGAATCTATGTTTGGCTTTTAAACTTTGATCTTTACTAGCTATTTCAATTTTTTATCCATGTGTTAAATAGAGAGTATAGTACTTATTGTATATCTATGTTTTATACAAAATATAATTTTTTGTTTTATTTTAAAAAAAATTAGACTACACTTCTAGTTACTAAAATAACACAAAGATTGTCCTCAACCTATATCGGTACCACACGTGTTTCACGTGGACTTTAGATACAAAAACCTAGTCCTGTACCACGAATTTGCTGTGAAAATGTGGCCTGCGATGTCTGTGATTAACTTATAAAATCTGAATTTGGTTGGTACTCCCACTATCCACGAAAAGGATGTAATTCTTGTTTTACAAAAAAAAATCAAACTATTTAAATTTTGAATAAATGTATATAAATGCTAATAATATATTTTCATCATAAATTTCTTTAGAGACATAAATATTAATATTTACTATTTACTATAAACTTGGTCAAATTTTAGCTAGTTTGACCAGACGAATTCCATAATTGTATTCTTTTTATGACTAAGGTAGAGTATTTTAGAAAATCTTACATCGCGACAATCTCATTTTTTTCGAGAAGCCAAAAATTCTTAGCATGATAAAATATAATAGAAATAATAATGTTTATAATTAACTATGGACTGTAATTACTACAGAACAAACCTATTTAAACACAGAACCATTGATATTAATTTCCTATTTTATTTTTCAATAAATCTAGTTAAGGTTAAAAACTATTTGACCTCTATATGTCCATTGTTTATTGTTCCGATGATTATCTAGTTAAATTTACTAGTATAGCCTACGCTGCTGGTGCTGGGGCGTGGGCGATCTCTACGTCTACGCGGGCCATGCATGCATGCTGCCGTCATCTGAATTGACTCGAGGAAGCTCTCCCCCGCCTCTCCTCCGTCTTTTGTTGCTTTCCACGCTGGCTGCCACGACAAGACGCGACGGCGACGACGCACGGTGCCTTTAATTTCCACCGGCGGCCGGCCGAATCATTTCCGGCGCCCATCCCATCGTGTAGATTCAAAAAAAAAACAGCGGCGCCTTTGATCCCACTTCCAGTACAATGAGAGTGGAGCGTCATCTGGCCGGCCGGCGGCACGGCGAGGCGCGCGGTGGCCCTGCAGCCCGGCCGCCGACCAGCTGGCGCAGCACCTGCCTCGGCCGCCGGCGGTCCGGACAGCACCGTCAGGTCGGCGTAGCTCTCCCTCTCCCACCAGGCACGCAGCGGATTTTTTTTTTTTTTAATCCCTTTTTACAAAATATTCCAATAATATTCCCACCCAAATAATATTTGCACATATAGTCGCTTTTTAGTCATGCCGGGTAGGCGGCGTGACCAAACTTATTTGTCACGCCACATGCATTGGCGTGATAAGATCTTTGCGTTGGGCGTCGTTTCCGACGTGGAAAATCTTGTCACGCCAATGCATGTGGCGTGACAATATTCTTTGTCGCGCCCATGGGTGGCGTGACAAGATCGAATTTTAAAAAATCATAACTCTTCCATACGACATCGGATGAAGATGATTTTTATATGAAAATTGTAGCTCTCGACGAGATCTACAACTTTTCGAGTTTTGAGTTTTTTCATTTGAGGAAAATAAGATGCTCAAAAAAATCAAATAATTTTTCAGCACCATAATAAACGCGTATAAAAGCTCGTCCCTTTTAAAAATTCATATCTTTTTTGTATGTTATCAAAAAAGATACTTTTTATATAAAAAGTTATAGCACAAAATGATATCTACAACTTTTTAGTTGAAAGTTTTATATTTGAGGGCGTTAAGATGCTCAAAAAGTAATATAGTATTTCAGTTCATTTGAGAATGTTAAGATGCTCAAAAAAGTAATATTTTATTTTAGCTCCATAATATAGTATTATGGAGCTAAAATACAATATTACTTTTTTGAGCATCTTAACATTCTCAAATGAAAAAACTTACAACTATAAAGTTGTAGATATCATTTTATGCTACAACTTTGATATAAAAATATCTTTTTTTGACACCACACAAAAAAGATATGAATTTTCAAAAAAGCGACGAGCTCTTATAATGTGTGTTTATTATGGTGCTGAAAAATATTTAATTTTTTTGAGCATCTTAATGTCCTCAAATAAAAAAACTTAAAACTAGAAAGTTGTAGATCTCATCTAGTGCTACAATTTTCGTATAAAAATTATCTTCATCCGACGTCGTATGGAAGAGTTATGATTTTTTTGAAAATTCAGTCTTGTCACGCCACTCCCGGTGGCGCGACAAGACCATACTGTCACGCCGCATGCATTGGCGTGACAAGATTTTTCACATCGGAAACGATGTCCAACATGTAAGATCTTATCACGCTAATGCATGTGACGTGACAGCGTTATTTGGTCACGCCAGCTCCACTGGCGCGACCAAAAGGGCTATATGTGCAAATATTATTTGGGTGAGAATATTATTGGAATATTTTGTAAAAAGAGATTAAAAAATAAAAAAAGTCCGCACGCAGCACACCCTGCTCTGCTCCGCTGTACATGTCCCAACAAACAGGTGCGCCGCGGCGATCGAGTAGGATAGAGCGCTTTGGTTTGCAGGAGCATAGCCGCTGACGGGTAGGAAAGGAGTGCATTTTATATTGGTTTGTAGGAGTAGCGCTGTTGGCATGCATGTGAGCGAGCAAGCTGCTAGCTAGGCCATCGAAAGCAGCCTTTGGATTGGATGTAGCTAGCAGAAGTCCGCTGTAAATGTTTCAATCAAAAACTGCTATTACCACTTTCCAAAAAGGAAGAAAAAAAAAGAAACCTGCTATTGCGCCTCTAACCTCAGCCCCTTTGGCCGTATATGTCGAAAGGCATCCATCAGTCGTAAGGAAAATTTCAAGATATCAGCTATACCGCCCATACGAGAGGTGATCTGGCAAAGGATTTATGGAGAGTATTGGATTCGAGGTTCCCATCTAGACAAGAAAAACCTCAGATTGTTGAATTGTTTTCTATTTGAATTCTCAAAATCCTGAGGACCGGAAATGGGGATAGAAGTGCCATCTTGGGCATGTGGTGTGCCTTCTTTTTCCCCCTCTCATTTATTGTATCCATTCTAAGATTCTTTTAGTCATGAGTTGAGAGGTGCGCGCACCATATATTTGACAATTTCAAACTAATTATTACATAATTTAACATTAATTACTATTTAATAATTGTTTAATTTATTTTCTCCACTAGAATTCAAGTTTGTCCTATTAAAAGGGTTTGGCCTTTTTTTTTTGTTACCATGGCATGTGTTGCATCTATACCTTTAGTTACAATTAACATAGCACAATGTCTAGTTAGTTCACCTGCTACATTACTCTGTTTGATAATTCGTTTTTGTTTTCTCATATTTTTAGTTCTTTTCTACAATATAATGTCACTCTAATTTATTATTAAGAAGTTAATTAATAATTGTATGTTTAGTGCTAAAGGCCTTATGTAACACCTAGGGTGTTTCTAATGTCCTAGTAGAACTCTCTCTCTCTCTCTATATATATATACATATATATATATATGTCCCACGAAAAGCATCGCACCTAAAACTGTGCTAACTTCATAAATCATAACCAATGGAGGCAATAGAAAGACAAATAATAGAGTACCTAAAACTATAATATGCCTCAAATTTGAACCAAAACTAATAGTAATAAATACTCCCTTCATTCTAAATTATAAGTCGTTTTTGACTTTTTCTTCATTTATTTGCTATGTATCTAAACACATTGTTATAATATCTAGATACATAGTAAAATGAATATACTAAAAAATTAAAGCGACTTATAATTTAAAAAAGCGGAAAAAAAAGTATTAAACTTAAAAGACAGGCAAGTACAATGGCTATGGCCAATATTCTGCAACCCCTCAAAACTGAATCGATGTGATTTGCACCTCCTTGGCACTGTGCATCCCCTCCGTTCAAATTTTTTCAACTTCGGTAATTGCAGAAAGTTCCAAAAAGAATTATCAACACATGAGAAGTAATAATGAGCCATTAATTACAAATGTGTGGAACCTTAATTCATGACAGCCTATAGGCCGACACACATTTTAGATTTAGACAGAAAAACATCAACAAAACAAGTTTGAAAATCATTCAATCAAAGATAGGATTTCTAACCAACAAACAGAAGCCCACGGAGCAGTGCTGCCCTCACTAGACCTATGAACAGCTCAATGTAATGACCTTGCACACTTTCTACAGCAGATTTATTCCATTGTGAGAAACTGAGCCAACCTTTTGGTAAGGAAAGATCAAAACAATGGATATTATGAATTATTTGTACTGATTTGTGACGACTTATATCAATGCATGATATAACAGTTGATATCCATTTTCATATCGATGTTTTTTTTTTTTAAAAAAAAAAACAGAGTTGGGACATCTATGCTTCCCTTTTCGAAAATTATGTTACATACATTAAGTTCTGAGAGAATAGATCGAGTGGTTACTGATACAGAATAAGAGGATGCAACTCTGGAGGACAGGAACTAAAATATACAGATTTGAACTAAAGCCATAAAGAGTGCATGGTCAAATGCGAATGCCCTGGGTGGTGAAAGTGGACTGTATGTAATGAGAAGATTAGACTAGATATCAGAGACATCAAAATATACAGATTTCACTATCTAATTCAAGAAGTAGCTGAACAATGTTGATCCATATACCTTAATGCAATATGCACTATTGAGAGGAGAAAAATTGAATCATAGGAGCTTACCAGTTTGTGCAACAATCTTAGGCTGGTCTATGGTTGACGATGTCTCTACAACCGCCACAACACAAGTTTCTTGCACAACAGTGGCAGCAGAAAAGAAAACCCAAATGAATGGAACGAATTGGGCCTTGTTTAGATGGGAGAGTAAAGGTGGAAAAATTTCAACTCTGCAACTGTAGCACGTTTTGTTTGTATGTGGCAAATATTATCTAATTATGGACTAACTAGGCTTAATAGATTCGTCTCATGATGTATAACTAAACTGTGTAATTAGTTATTTTTTATACTTATATTTAATGCTCCATATATGCGGGTAAATATAGCCATTAATGCTGATGTGATAGAGAAAGAGTGAAAAAACTTACATCTAAACGAGACCTGGGTTTACTTGGCCGCAATCATTCACAGCAAGACAAAGGACACTGCACACGAAGGGTGCAGGCACACGCTTAGTACAGTACTACTCCCTCTGTCCATGGAGTATGTCGGTTTTTCAACGACAAAGTCCATGGACAGAGGGAGTAGTAGTCAACAAGAGAGAAAGCTTCAGTCAAGAGGATCTGCGGCTTGCCATGGCACGACGTCGTGGTGCCTGCGGCCACCGGAGGTGGCGCTGGATCCAGCGGCCACGTCAGGCCGACGGCACCAAGCAACAGGGCCGGGGAGGACGCAGTGGATCCGAGCCGGCAGCGCGGATTTCGTCTCCGTCTCCGCTTCGGCAGCGCGGATTCGAGCTCGAGTCGGTGTCGGCTTGCTCCAATTCGATTTGCTCGCGGAAACGCGTCACGCTTGAATGCACAGAGAACTCGAGTCGGAATCGATCGCCTCGTTCTATAAATCATAAGGCGCACCAATTTCCCAATTCAACCTGCATCCGCTCGTCCATTGCTCGCATCCGCCTCCTTTCCCGCCGGCGTGCTCGCATCCGCCGATCTGCCCGCATCCGCCGCCACGCCACCATGGCCGCCGTAGAAAGGCCTCCGGAGGTGGAGGCCTTTCTACGGCGCTTTCGGCGCCATCGACGACGCGATGGAGGCAGCCGACCCGCGCGCGGAGTTCCGGGACGTGAGGGTCCGGATCCTCCAGATGCTCCGTCGGCGCCTTTGACGACGACGGCAAGGCCGAGCAGCTCTGCGCCACGCTCGACGACGTCATGGTGGAATCGCTCAAGTCTCTGCTGGTGGCGGCGCCCGTCCCGCACAGCGCGCTGGCGTCCACCGAGCTCGCAAGGGCCGTCGGCGCCCTCGGGAAGCACGAGTCCGCCCGGATCCGCACCCCCTCGTGGGCAACGTCGTGCGCGGGTGTGGGGTGGCCATCGGCGGCGACGTCGCCACAGCGAAGGAGAAGCTCGACAAGCTTTCTGGCGATCGGATCCCAAGCAAGGACATCTTGGTCACCGATGGAAGCGCGCGTGGATGTGTTGTTCTGGCTCTGCCTGCCACTGCCGAAGTATACAAGAAGCTGCACGTTCCTCCTGCGAAGAAGATGGAGGCCAAGAAGCCGCCGCCGGTCGTCGCTCAAAGCAAGAAGATGGAGGCCAGGAAGCTGATCAACGCTCAAAGCGAGAAGAAGATGGAGAATACTAAACGCAAGCTACATGAGGGTTACCAAGAAGCGGAGAGGCTCAAGCATCAGCGTCTTATTCAGAAGATCGATGACAAGGAGGCGCCAAAGATTCTGATGCAAAGCCAACGGAAGATGCAGAGGCCCAGCGAGGTGTAGGACATCCTCATGCGTCCGTCGTTCTTTGCTCCCCTCTCTTCAGCTGATTTAGGGCTTGGTTAATTCTTTGATAACTATGATTAGTTTGATGTTTGTTTTACCTCTGTATGTATAATAAGGTGTAATCATCAGTTTATTGGAAAAGAGCAATTTTTGTCCTGCTAATTGTTTGTCATGTTTGCTACAAAGTCTCTGTAATAATTGTCTAATGCGCCTGATGACTCCACGCATGCGTGCATCATTCAGCACATAAAAAGTTTCACATAATTCTAGACTAACACTAAAACATAACATCTGATACGCTGAAAAAAGATTCGATACAGGATTCGTTGAAGCAGCAAGCAAATTCAGTGTTTGTCGAATATAACTGAAATAATGGACACAAACTGCTGCCAGCGTAATTTCTTGGGTCACCTATGTTGTAGAAATAGATAAACTGCCCGGCCCAAGTGCTCTGCCTAGCTGAAACGAGTAGAAGGCCCTGTCCATACTCTACGGCTCCATTTCGGTCACCTGTCTCGAAATGTGTCACCTTGCAAATATTTTGGTTATTGGTATCACGTTTTTTTAATATATATACTGACAGCATAAATAAAAGCTTTGCTGTTTAGCCGTGCTCCATGTCTTCCACAAAGCGATTCTCAACTGAGTATTTTGCTCGAGATGTGCCTACCCCACCCAGAGACAGCTGACCATTCGGGCATCAGTGTCGGCGAAAATATATATTACTTCGATTTGGTTCTTTGCAGATCAAGATAGGATCGATATGGTAGTGTTAGCGACGTGGTCAAACTGACAGGCAAGTCGACAGGTATAGAAGTTAGCTGACAGAATTTGCAGGGTGCTTGCCAGTTGTCTTGTATCTCACCGGCAAGATGACTAAAACAATTGTAGTTCAAGCACGTAGGCAACACGAAGCTCAATTATTATACGGATATGGAGCATGATGGAGAATGTACCAGACATGCGTTTCTGGGCGTACTTGAACTGAGTACTACTTACTAATTCAGAGTAGCACAGGTGGTATGGTCAAAAAGAAACGTCAAGAGGACGTACCTTCACTTATCATCTCAATTCTCAACACGTCACTTATCATCTCAATTCTCAACACGTCTCCGAGTGATAGCATCTTAAACAAATTGAAAAGCACCGCCAATCACCCGGATGGATGTCATGGAAGAAACCAGAGGCTAGTGGTACCAGTTCATTGCCTCCACCACCGGAGCTCATCAGCACAAGCTACGAAGCACTGGATCACTGGAAGGGGCATATAGCTTTCCAGACAATGAAGGGGCCAGGGAAAAAGCTTCAACTTGAACACAAAACTGACACACGATTAAGCCCAAGATGGTGTTTGTTATCTTATCTGGTGTCTTCTCAGGAAAACACATAGCACATCTGCAATGCATGGCTCAGAAGCCATTTTCTGAAGCGAGACAGAAGTCTCCAAACAAATCCTTTAGAGCGGACTGAAGTTTGTTTCAGGGTGTTATGTAAAACTGCGCTACATCGAAGCATTCCAAAAAGAACTGTCACCAACATCCTATAGAGATGGGTGCTAAATATATACAAAATAAAACTAGGATGATGAGGCCTGTTTCAAACGAACAGTGGGGTTCTGTTGCTACTTTTTATGCACAGATAAGTTTAGACTGCGGCAGCACCTACCAAGGACAGGTGGAAAAGAAATTCAAATGAGCGGAGATACAATGATTATGATGATCGATACATTGCATAACAGCTATTCCTTTTTCTCTTTTTTTACTGCAGATTCTATGCATCAACGTCCATATCTTGTATCCCTACATCCACAGAAGAAGCATATGAGGAATTGGATTTCATCAGTGTTCCATTAAAAGATGCAAATACTATCAACAGATAACATTGATTCTATAGAGCAGCTCTAAATATTCCCTAAAGGATGTAAATAAAGTTCCAGCATTTTTGGATGATGCATACCTAAACAACATATATTAAAATTCTACCCCATGAAAATGCAAAGAACAGAATAAATATCGTGATCCAAATGAAGCATTCATTATGCACATTAACACCAGCAAGTGTGGACAGGAAACATGGCTAATATTAAGATACGATTAAAAACATATACATAGCTGAACAGAGCACCAGCTCAAGTTGGCATCATAGATGTACAGCAGGAACAAAATGTACAACGAGCTTATCTTGTCTTTCATGTTTTGTATTGTCGATCATCTATGTTAAGGATTTTCTCTTGTTTATTTGGAATAGCATGAACCTGTTGCGCAACTGTGCATGTTTTGTATTTTTGAAGGACCCATGATTCCTAATACTACACATTTGCAATAGCATATACTCCAGCAGATGTGAGGAAATTGAAAAAAAAAAAAAAAACCTTATACATACCTGTAATGGAAACTAGCCATTCTTCCTGGTGCTGCAATACTAGGAATGGCCCCTGTGACTATGTATTCATCATCAATTTCATCAAATCTAATTTCCCTTAATTCAACAGATTGTGTTGGAACCTCGAGATTAAAATTTTCTAGATTAGCCTGGTTCCCATTCCTCCTTCCACTGCCTCTTCTTTCCCTTGCTCTTGCTCTTCTACGACTTCTTGAAGATCTTGAAAACGCCTTGCAGAATATACATGACCACCAGTTCGTCCTGACCCTGCGGAAAACTTCATAGTCCTCTCCGGTATCATCATCCCCATACTCAATTACATAGTCTCCCAGAACAATCCCATTAGGGACTTGTGCATGTATTGTGCTCAAGACATCTACAATATCAGAAGATTGCTGGAAATTCTCCCAATCAACTTGCCTAGCAGGATCAATCTCTGAAGGGCGTGAATCTGGATGCTTTTGCTGTGTATGCTTCTGAAGCTCATTGAAGTTACCAACAAACGAGCAGCAATCCTCTTCACAGCACCTTTTCTTCTGATTAAGATGCAGCCGAGCCTCACCAATAACAATCCACCCAATAACATCGCCTCTACACAAAGGGCAGCTGGGGCGGTTGTTTGCATTAGACGGCACAATATGAATAATGCTATCAAGAGGAGGCACAGCTAAGGATGAAACTTTCGCATTGGCAGGCAGTTCATATGCAAATTTAAATCTCTCAAGACAGTTTGAGCGGGTCTGATCTGTATCACAAACAAACGGCCTGCAGCCTTTCTCATAAGACGTGCATCTCAGTAGCACTGCATTGTGAGGGTAGTCAAGGCAGATCGGGCAGGTAACGTCCTCCATCCAACTCTTATCGAGCTGTATGTCCAGATCAAAAGAGCTGTGCTTTACCACCTTCTTCACGATCAAGTTGCCTGAACCCATGGCGGAGATGCAGATTTGCAACAAAAACTCTTGGCTCTAGCAGGTCCAGCTTTTCATTACATACAAGACACCAACAGGAAACCAGATCAATTCCAGCTTGATCCTTCAAAAATGTAATGCACAAATTCAGTGTGTGATAGTGAATAGACTGAGCATTTCCATCAAAAGACTATATGAACAATAGTAGTGTATCAGTGTGTGGCAGGGCACAAACACCGTAATGTCCACAATCAATCCATGTGATGATCCCCTATTAACCCCATGTGACTATTTGACACTAAAACTGAACTAACCCACCTAATGATTTGCCATAACCATAACTTCCAGTTCTGGTAAAACTCAGAACGAATCCTAGAAATTTCCTTCACCCCCCAGAAGAGATCAATAACTAAACCTATGTCAGTTCTAGTAAATAAAACTCAAATGAATCCTAGAAAAATTCCTTATCCCTGAAGAGATCAATAACTAATCACCTGCGTCAGAATCTAGTTTCGACCCCAAAAATACCGTGGCCCAGGGGAGACGGGGTTCAGTTGAACTCCTCCCCCACCCCCCAAAAATATCGGAACGCCTTAATCGGGCACCAACAACTAACTAACTTCGACTGCGCGGCGCCAACTGAGACAAGCGGATTTTGCGCGCTGACGAGCCAGGGGCGGGAGCAGCGGATTGTATCGGACTGGATGGATTAGCTGTGTGGCACCACGCGGCACACAAATCGGCAAGTGAACTGAACTGACGAAGGGAATCGACGGCGAACGAAAACCAACGGAAAGGGAAATCTAGCTATCGAGGCAAACGAGGCGGCTGGCGGTCACTCACCAGCAACAGACGACGAGACGCACCGACCGAAGGCTGCCGGATGGATGGATCTCCGCTCCGCTCCACCCGTCGAAGGGCGGCGCCGCGGCGGGGCGGGTGGAGGGGAGGATCCGGCGGGCGCAGGGTGGGAAGCGCCGGCGCGGGAAGGGAAGGGAAGGGGACGGAGATGGGGACGGGGCGGCGGCGTCAAGCTCGGCTGCGTGCGCGTCGTCGTCGCCTCGGTGAGGAGTTGTCTAGTCTAGGTTTGGAGTTGGACTTTTTAGAGAGCCATTTGCGCTTGCGTGCGACGAGTGGAGAGAAAACAGGAGAGAGAGAGAGAAGAGAGAGAGTGGGGGTGGCTGATGGGAGAGGAGGAGGGGCCCTTGGGCCGGCGATTGCAGCCACTCTCCTTTGACATTTTCCGCCGCTTGCCTTCCGCAGCTTTCCTTTCCTTTTTTCTTTTCTATCTATTTTTTTTTCCTTCCAAATGTTTGGTCAAGTGTTGTGTTGAACACTTTATTGTTATTTTTATTGTCATATAATAGTGGTCTTATAAATATGATGGTGCCCAACTGCCCATTCAAGTTGCTAGAATTCGTTTTGCATGGTTTTCTTAAAAACAAATGATTATGCACACGGATTTCATGTGTTCAGCGTTCTCAATATGGACACGTAACTTATTGGTATACTCACACTCGTCTGTCTCAAATTATAGCATTCTAGTGTAACTTTAGCTTTATACTCCTATCAAGTCCAATAATTTTCAAATGTTCAATAATTTTCTTAGAAAACATATTAGTTTGTACAAGTCCAGAAAAAATATATACTATCAAGAGATATTTTAATAAAATTAGTTTCAGATTTTGTATTTATTTAATAAACTTTTAGGCACTAAAGACCTCTCACGCGGAAACAGCAGGAGCGTTAAGAGTTTCAAAAACGTTGTTTTCACCCACGTCAAAACGTGAGAAAAATATCGTCATGTTGTAAACTCCAGAGTTAGAAGGGCGTTTGTCCTTGACAGCGATGACGTGCCAAATAGTAGTAGGTCGGTGTGAATGACGCGTGCAAACAGGAAGAGAATGTGGTACTGGTACCACCAAACTACAGGTCACGATCATCCTATGCTGTGTTTTTCTCTTTCTTTTTTTTTTTCTCCCAGTCCAATCCAATCCAATCCCATCCAAAAGGGAGACGACAACTTCGCCTACTCCGTACGTCCGATACAAGGGAAAACGAACATGTGTATGTTACTCCAGCGAGCAGTCTAGGGCGCGAGTTTAATTAATCTCTTGGATTAGCACATGGCACACAGGCACACAGTAAAGATCAGAGAAGAAAAAAACGCACACATATGCCCTAGATGTCCGGCGCGCATGTCCTGAACAAGTTGCAAAGATCAAGATTCAATACAACATGTCTGCTTTCATGACTCAAAAAAATCCAACAAAAGAATACATAATTGTTGTATTCAAATTCGACGTATCTTGAGCACAATGGTCAGTAATGGAAAATGTTCTTTTCCAACCAGAGGAGGAACCAAGGGGCAGGGGCCGTGGCCCCCCTCAAAGCAATGATTTTTTTTTTCTATACTATGGAATAAAAATGAAATTTTTATCAAAATATAATAAAATTAAATTTTTCATTCAAAAATTTAATAGAAATTCATTTTTTTACAAAAACTAAATAATACATTAAAAAAAAATCTTCTTTTACTAAATAGAATCTATCATCTATTGTTCGCCCCTCTCATTCAAAATTGTTTGTTCTGCCATTGTTTCTTCTGCACCTATTGTTGTAATTATTTTTTTTAACTCAATAATGAAAAGGTAGAGTGCCGGCTGTTCCTATTAAAAAAACATTTTATTTTGCCATTCTAAATTATAAGATATTTTAGTTTTTCTAGATACAATAGCTTTTTACGAAATGCTTAAATATATGTATATGTCTAGATAAATAATAAAAAATAATGTATTTCATAATTTAGAATTGAGATATAATGGCAAGTACCTACTCGTAGAAAAAAGTCAAAAAATACCGGTGATGATTCTTGTGAAGGCCTCTAACAAACTCCAGTTCTACTCATAGATTGCAGTCGCATCATTCCAATTCGCAATCCATTCTTGATTATCACTCACGCATGTAACTCACATACCGATCCTTCTTTGCTGGTCTTTACACATTACATATCTACTACTACTAGTACTTCGCCAGGACCATACATAAGATCAGCCTTCTTCATCCTTACAGTTTGCAGCTCAGACTAAGCCGTCACCAAACCCACGCGCTTGTATCTGAAAGGGGAAACACAAAATACTGTACTTTATTAGTATGGAGAATCACTACCTTTTTTTCTAACAGAAGGCCTTTAGATTTCATAGATTGGTTTTTTTTTTCTAACAGAAGGCCTTTAGATTTCATAGATTGGTTCATGTTAACATACCTGGATGGCATGGGGAGAGCAGGAGCACGACCTGCCACAGCAACACCAGAAGGCCGTGGTTTCTGGCGGTAGTAGCGGATGAACTCCCGGGAACCGAGTGATCGGACACGGGTTCCCTTTCCACTCTTGTTTGTGATTACTAGCTCTGACCCGCCAATTCCAAGTTCAATGCCACAGTTACCATCAGCAGCAGCAACCAACTGCTTGTCATCCACATCGGCATAACTGCAGTCAGATAGCAGCAGGGTTAGATTAGATGCGTGCAAATCCAGTCATTTTCAAGACACCAAAACAATTCTATATCTTTTCATTATGATGTATAAGCAACTCATAGATCCAATGTCTTTAAACCTACATGATTCCAACATTACAAGGTGAAAGGGCTAGTATTTTGCCATAATCAATCACTGCAGTTTGGGTGTAGATATACATATACTCTTTTGTTTTAATGTAATAAAGATATGGTCATGCTTTTTATGCATATGAACCATGCAGTTCAGCTAGCTTTAGGCTTTTTACTACTTGCACAAAGCAATTTCCTATCAAATGGGATCAGGGAGAATCATATTCCTCTTGTCACTTGTAATTGTAGAAGGAATCGAGCTGCACAGAAATTATACCTGCTGCTGTAATCGTAGAAATCCTCAAGATCCGCGTCCTCATCGTCTCCGCCGTCACCGTACCGCACTTTGCAGTGCCCCTTTGCGTCCATGTGTTTCCTGACGGCTTCCAGGCTCTGAAAGGGGCGGCGTGTGTCGCCGCAATAGAGGCAGATAAAATCCCGCTTCACCTGGAGGCAAGAATATAACCCAATGCATACAGGCATATACATACAGCACGAACGGAGATTTTAATAAACCAAACAATAAACAAAACATCAGATGCTGTGACACAAGACAAGAGAAAAGATCGATATGCCTCGCTGCCGTACCTTCAGTCCAATGTAGCCAAGAAGGCCACTGGGATCCTTCAAGTACTCGCTGTCAGGCACGAAGAACCCGTGCTTCTTGTGCAGATGGACCATGCAGTCGTCCACGGTGCCGTGCTTGAGGTCACACATGAAACAGCACGAGGGGTCCAGCTCCATCTCCAGCTCTTCAATCTCTTGGTCGCGTACGCGTCTAGAGGAATCCGCCGCCGCGTCCGCTCGCATGCTGTTCGTAGTGGATTCGTCAGCAGCCAGCTCTGCTGCGTCGTCTCCATCCTCTTGTACCTTGGCGGTGATGCGAACCGGAAGAAGTGGTGTGATTCCTCCGGCAGTGGAGGAGGAAGTGGGCTTCTGTGAGGCGGCTCTCATGAGATGCGATCGCGAGACAAGGTGCTGCTCGTGAGCTCGAGAGCTCGTGTACGCCTTGCCACACAGATCGCACTCGTATAGCGTCGGAGTGGTGGTTCCGATCGAGAGAGCGGCTTCCCATGCCGAAAACAGAGCCTCCGTCACGCCTGGAACTCCAGCCACCTGCAAACAAATGTCAAACAATCAGACCAAATCCACCGACTTAATGGCGAGTTTCAAAAACAAAGGGAAGCGAGAAGATGAATGTGCTACGAGTATTGGATTTAATTAATGGCTTAGACCACCATCAGGTGTCAATAATGTGTGTGTGTGCATGCTACGGAGATAAACATATCAATTCTTAAGATAGAGATTGAAACTGTATACATTGTATCCTTCTCTACATACAGGTAGCAAGGTAATCGCCACCATTCACCATTATATTGTTGGGATCTTTTTCTTTTGAGCTTTTTTTCTTTTTATCTTTTTTTTAGCAAATCACAATCGTTGTTAGAGTTGACCCGTAGGTATATATGGCCATGGCGGCGCAGGGACGATGGATGGATGGGATACCTTGCGCTTGAGGTTGAAGCGGTGCCACTCGGAGTGGTAGTGGATCCGCTTCTGCTCATCGTCGACGAACACCACGTTGCACGCGTTGCAGGTCGCCGCCGGCATCCTCGCCTCCCTCTCTTCTCTCCTCTTTCTCTTGCTCCGGGCTGCTTCGGCGTGCAGGATGCAAGTGCAAGGAGCCTCGTTTGCCTTACCTATTCCTTGTGGCAAGTTATAGGCTCTTGTCCCCTGGGCTGCGGGCTCCTATTGTGCCCCTTTCGGCCCAAGGCAGTTTTCCTTGGCTCTCAAGGCACCGCGGAGTAGCACACGTGGGATTTGTGGCTTCCAACCACAGTGATTTGGAGAGACCCACAATCAAACGCTGACTTTTTTATATATGGTTATATGATTACCGAAGTTTGGTGCCGTGGTATTTAGATTTGCAAAGTTATTATTTCATGATAGAGCACTTAGTTTTGATATAAGTAAAAAAAAACTTTAACCAAGTTGAGAAAAATGCACATGTTTGATGAGGATCAGCAACTTCAACAAGCTAAACTTTGTGTTTACTTTTAAGTAAAGTTTGGTGCGATAATGCATGCATTCAATTGCAATGCTTGCATCTCCGTTGTGGTTACTGGTTTAGCATCCACACGCTCCCAAATGTCTCCACTCACTTGCGCTGTTGCTCATGTATTATTTCTTTTTTGGTTTAGCTAGCATCCTAGCAACTGAATACAATTATAAAAACCGTCGAATTGACCATTTTGTCAGCTATAGCCTATACTATAAGTAAGCACAGGGTCACTCATGGGAAAAGCTTACTGCAACCACATTAAACCGTATATAATCGAAGCGAAGGCCTAGTGTGCAGAGACTAAAAAACGAAGACCAGACCTTGCGACAAGGGTTACGATGACCACAGCTGGGACAAAGTACGTTCTATTACAAATTTACAATCATTTCTACCAGCGATTTTCCCAGAACCAGAAGTCACTACAATTATCCCAGAACCAGACCTTGAAGACTGACTTCTGCTGACAGTTGACGCAACAGTCGACCACACAATTTAACCACAGTATACCAGGCTAGCAGCTATTTGAGCATTAGTCATGCAACAGGTTTGACACATAATTAATAACACAGAACAAAGAAACAGTAGGCCAGGTCAGGTCATAGCTGCTTCCGCACCTCCAAGTTCAACAAAAACTTTGTATGAAAGGTTTACTCCTATTCCAAACATCTTAAGCGCCAACATTGTCAGTGATGGACAAGAAACCATAAGACAACAAATAAATGTCTGGAGAAGCTCCAGAATGGGTGCAGGAAAAGGTGATGTCTAATACGGGCAGTTCTTAGGGAGGTTCCGAATCACATTGCTCTTCATCCCGATCTTGTTTCGCATCGTCTCAACCCCGGTCTTGTTCATTGCACGAAGAACTTTCAGCCTTACCATCTGCTCCTTGGACTGAACTGTCACCAAACCCATGCTCTGTAGCTGCAGTAAAAACAGATATCATAAATAATGGTCACACCAAAGGCTAATGAAATAACACGGAGACAATGGAATGGGCAAGGGGACAGCACAAAGATTCGGACCTGGAAGCCAGTGAAAGTGCAAGCGCACGGTCTGTTGCAACCGAAGGCCGTGGTTTCTGGCGATAGTAGCGGATAAATTCCCTAGAACCAAGGGTTCTGACCCGAGTGCCTTTCTCACTCTTGTTTGTTATTACTAGCTCAGACCCACCAGTTCCCAGCTCAATGTTGTTGTTCGAGTCATCAACAGCAATTAACTGCTTGCCTTCTCCATCAACATAACTGCAGCAAAAGTAATATTGTAAGATGTATCCAAACTTTACTGACTTGCAAAAACTAAGATTATCTACAAAACCAGCTATGGTATCACATTCATATCTATGTACAAATCTCCAAGCACTTTACCTTATCAGTCTAGTTGTTATGAAATATATAACCCTAATATTGTCCCACCATAAATGACTTCTCAAACATTGTTCTTTGCTAATAAACAAATGACGCACCAGTTTAAGCAATTTTACAGGATATCAGGGGATCACAACTCAACAGCACAACCCAAACAGCAAGAGCATAACATGATAAGACAATTAAGCACAACATGATATGGATTTCTAAAATCAAAAACACACCCAGCAAACAACACTGATACGGCGAAGTATAGTTTGTTATGACAACAATTCACAGTGCAATCCAACCTTCAAAAGAATATGACCTCAATATGATCATTCCCTAAAGTGCTAAGGGATGATAATTACTCAATTCCCAAAATAAGACCCTTTTATTTCAGAAATCTTTCCATTGTACTTAGAAAAAATATAAAAAACATTGACCATTTAAAAGTAACAAGCTTAGTAATATATTTGAGCTTAACAAAACCTGCTGCTGTAATCATAGAAATCCTCGAGGTCAGCATCTTCATCATCTCCACCATCTCCATACCGCAACTTGCAATGCCCCTTTGCATCCATGTGTTTCCTGACAGCCTCTAGACTGAAAAAGGGCTGGCATCTGTCATTGCAGTAGAGGCAGATAAAATCACGCTTCACCTGCAGGTAGGATAACCAATTCAACATGAAGATTAAACTGCATGTTTGCACACACACAACATTCACTGTTATACTGATGAAAATGTATACCTTCAGTCCAACATAAGTAAGAAGACCACTGGGATCCTTCAAGTATTCACTGTCAGGTATGAAAAACCCATGCTTCTTATGCATATGAACCATGCAGTCTTCTATAGTGTCATGCTTGAGATCACACATGAAGCATGACGAGATATCCAACTCTTCAAGATCAGCCATGTCATCATCTGATTTGGAGGACTGCTCATCTTCTTGCATGTTTGAAGTAGACTCATCAGCCAACTCCATCTCACTGGGGTCAACTTCAACCCACTCTTCCTCCTCCTCATCATCTTCATCCTCCTCCACTGCAGATGGAGCTCTGCGTGGGACTCGTTCAGGAAGTGGCTTGACTATTGTGATGCCAGCAATAGAGGCATTGGGCTCCTGAGAGGCTTTCAAAAGATGTGATCGCGAATTAAGATGCTGCTCGTGAGCTTTCGAGCTCCTGTACTCCTTCCCACAAAGAGCACAGCTGTAAAGCATTGGGGTGCTTGCAGGCTTGCTCCCCTCCGCCAAAGCAGCTTGTCTAGCCAGAAACAGAGCCTCTGTGACACCAGGAACTCCAGCCACCTGAAGAATTTAACATATATCAAGACAACTCATGACTGAAGTTCAACACACTACAACATAATCAAACTGAGAAAAAGAAGTTGAACAGTTCTCCACACATGATCTCCATCATAGCCAGGCCAGAAACTTACTGGTCCATAACAATATAAAAAAAAAATCCTGAATTTATTAATTCTAATCAATTTTCATGACTGAAATGGAACTTTTCAGTATCAACATGGATCCAATTTTTAGAAACTATCAATCCACAGTAGTATTTTTATCTCTGAATATTCACATAAAAGTATACAACGACCACAAAACCATAAAAATCGACAAAACTCAGGTGCAGTCGTGCAGAGGATGGAGTTTAGCAAACATTCCAAGGCCTTAGCTGTTAACAAACTCAAAATTACGATAACGGAGACTTCCTACGCTTAATTTTCAATTCCACTCATTCTAGTCCCCAAGGAGGCAGGCTGCACGAACCGATGAACCTAATACCTAGGGTTCTAGCGACAGATGGTCGGCTGTGGCGGGGCGACGTACCTTGCGCTTGAGGTTGTAGCGGTGCCATTCGGAGCGGTAGTGGAGCCGCTGCTGCTCCTCGTCGTCGAACCCCGCGTTGCACGCGTTGCAGGTAACCGTCGGCATCCTCGCTCAGCTCTCTCTCCTCTCTGCTCCCTTCGGATTCGCCTTGCTCCGGCGGGCACGGGCGGGGAAGACTCTCGCTTCCCTCCTTCTCCTTCCGGTGCCGCTTCGCCTTGTACGCGGCGGCGCCTCGGTGGTGAAGAGTTGGGGGAAGTGGCGGCGCGGCGGGGAAGGAGGGGGAGGAGGACGAGAAGTAGGAGAGGGCGAAGGCGTCGCCGCGTTTGCTGCTGACGTTGGCGCTTGGGTCAGTCAGGTCAGACCTCAGGCCTGCACCGCCTTTCGTTGTTGGGCCTTTATTTGGGCCTCGCGGGGACGAGGATTTCGGCCGCCCCGAACCGGGCTAAGGGCCTACGTCCTCTGGGCCGAAATTACCTAGCTGACCATGAGCCCGCTCGCGGAAGCGCCACCGAAGCCAATATTTTTTATTTTTCCCGCTCAAAACAACTGTCGTCCCCACTCCCCACGGCCCCCTCGATCAAATCCCTCCCCCAGCGAAACCGCAGTACCGTACCCGCGCAGCCGCGAGCGAGATGGCCGCCGCGGCGTCCTCCTACTTCGCCGGCCCGGCCATCGTGCCGTCGCAGCGCGACGCCGCGGCGCCCGACAATTCCGCCGTCGTCACCCCTTCTCCGGCCAAGGTATGGCCGTAATCCTCCATTCCTCGTGATCGATTTCGTTCGATCCCCCTTCCACCGAACCCTAAGTCCCTAACCCCATTCGCCGCTCCAATCGCAGTCGCGTGACCCCCGCTTTTCTGGATGCGCCCCCACCACCGTGCGTCACATCGCCCGCTCCTTCGCCGCCGCCGATGCCGCTGGTGGCGGCGACCCTGTCATCTCCATCGACGGCGTCGACGCCACCAACGTGAGCATCCTCGAGCCTCGGAATTGCCCCCCCTAGAGTTGTATCCGCGCGGGTTCGCTTACCTCTGTGTTGCTCTGGAAAAAATTCCCCAACTCTTTTTTGAACTAGGTTTGGATTCTGGGGAGGGTGGTGAGCGTGGTGAACATGGAGGGCGGCGTGTCATTCACGCTCGACGACGGCACTGGGAAGATCAAGCTCGTGCGGTGGTGAGTCGCGAACTCGCGATTAGTGTTTCATTCATGTTTTCGCTACATGCAGCGCTGAGGCTGTACAGTATGAGACGGTTTTTCATGAAATGCAGGATCACTGACGACATTGATGCTAAGGAAGTGTCTTTTGTCCAGTATGTATTTGATGTTGACAAGCTCTGTTTAGTTTAGTTTTTAGAAGTGATTTGAGCTTCTGGCATTTTGCTTTAGCTATTGGGAAGCTGATATGACATAATTGATATTTACTTGTTTGCTGGTGTATATGAAGGAATGGTTTATACCTAAAGGTTCAAGTTACTCTCGTAGGGTTTCAAGCTAAGCAGCATGGTTTTGCTCGCTCTATTAGGTAAAGAATCTATGTTTTTTTTAGCATTGATAGCCTTTCTACCTCTATTCTGTATGCATACTATTTTGGTTGGATTTTTAATTCAGGTGGAATGCTTGTCTTGTTTGCGAAATTTTATCAATATAATTTGTTACTGCAAAAGGGATCTTATATGTTCGTAGAACACGTTCAGGCTGTTTACTAAAGATTTACTAATTCAATTTTATTGTGCATAAAGTTTGATTGTTGCTTCTACAGTAAATTTTTAACAACGTTCAGGTGGAATGCTTGTCTTGTTTGTGAAATTTTATCAATATAATTTGTTACTGTAAAAGGGATCTTATATGTTCATAGAACGTGTTCAGGCTGTTTACTCAAGATTTACTAATTCAATTTTATTGTGCATAAAGTTTGACTGTTGCTTCTACAGTAAATTTTTAACAACATTTTCAGTGAGATAAGGTTTATCATAAGAATGGAATGCTAGCTTTGTTATTGGATATTCTTATCAAAAGCTGACTGGACTTGGAAATGAATCATTTCTTGAGGGAGATGCAAGGGCAAGTGGGCATACATGTTGTGTAGACATTGCCTCCCTTATCTCTTATTGTTGTCCCCTGCCACACATTTGACTGTGGAACCATAGTCTTGCTCATACTAATTATTTCTGGGCTCTAACAAGTTATCATCCCACATATAGCTTCATTATTGTTAGGTGAAACTGACATGAAAACTTAGAAGGCCACATGCATATTCTTTGGAAAATAAGGCTGGTTTATTGCCTTTCCTTATTATACTTTTTCCTATATATATATTCTCAGTTTGTCTCGCAATACACTCTTTTTTGAGCTTGCATTTGGCTAGGATTAACTTAAAGCTTTGTTGGTTCTGAATGATAAGGACTGTTGATAATAGATCTTTATTCTGCACTAAATAACTATATTTAATTATAGTCCTGCAACTTCTGCCTTTGGGTTGATCTTCTGAAGCCTAGCGCCAGCTGCAATACAGTATCATCCAGGCTAGACATTGGATTAGTTAATATTCTCTATATATTTTGTTATGTTTGGAGTGAGGAACGAGATAAGTAACTATTCTGTAGAAAACTAGAAACCTAGCTTATTATTATAGTGTATGTTTATGAATATAATTGGTCGTTTCTTGCCTTCTATTTTGTGTACCAATACTTCTACCAAAAACTTTACCAGCCTCTTACAACTAGTACTTGGATCATTGTAATTTTGTTTACAGGCCTGTCACCAATTTCAATGAAGTGGTGCTGCATTTCATTGAGTGTATCTATGTGCATTTGGTAAATGTCCGGCCGAAGGTGATTAGAGCGAATGTCAAATTTTGTTGTCAGTTCTATTATGATGATGTATGAAAGCATAAACTGTTTCCCTTTCCATTTTGAAGATGCAAGATCAATTCCCACGTGCTGTTCAAGCAAATGTGTCTACTAACGAGATGCAAGCTCAAGTTGCTCACACAGTTCAACCAAATGCACCTGCTTATATGCACTTCTCTGGTGGAGTAAGAGAGCACCAAGTTAATTTTGCTCCTGAAGTAAACCAAGGGAGATTCCCTTCATCAGTTCAAACAAACACATCTACGCATGTACCCTTTTCTGGTGGAGTTAGAGAACAGCAAGTTCACTTTACTCCTCAACCAAACCAAGTAAGAAACCTCTTAATTTTCTCACTTTTGAGAGTTTCTTGCTAAAGAAAAGTAGGTGAATTTATGAGTTAGTCATGGCATTTGATATTTGAGATCTGAATCTGATTGTGTTGATCTTGATCCGTAAATTTTACACTTGAGCATTATGATATTCTGGATTGAGATGTTCATTGCCTGTCCTCGCACCTTTCTCTTGGGTGAGTATCTCTGCCTCTTGTAACTTATTGGTTGTGATAATTTCTGTTCAGTTTTCAGCTTACCCAGGTACTGGTGGACAACAGCATGATCTGCAGGGTATGGTTATGGAGGTTATGCAACAACCAGATATACTGTAAGATCGGCTTTGCTTTAAACTGTGATAAACGGTAGAAGATCTTAAGTAGTACTAAAATTTGGCTGTAATGATTTACTTATTTGTGGTCACAAGCTTGAGAAGCCCTAATCCCTATCAGTGATTGCAAGTTAGTTCCAGCCTTAGATACATCCTTGGTTTGGTATTTTGGTGCCCTGCATGTGGAGTCTTTCAGTGTGTTCCAAAAGGAAAGTAGGAAATATACTTTCATTTTAAATGTGCACAAGCTAATTTTATTTTCAAATAATAGGAAAAAGAACGTAGATCAACATTGATTTGCAAGAAAATGTAGTGGTATTCATTCAGTTACATCTATTAACATTTAAATGTTTATGATTTTTGCTGACTCATTTGGATATTATAAAAGTGATGATGACCTTTGCTGTAACTTCATGGTCTGGCAGAGAGAAAAAAAATGACCCAGAAATAACACGGAAATATTTTAACCATAATGCACATAAAAAAGTGGTCTGCTACCAACATCCTGTGTGTCATTTTTTTTATGTAAATGGCAGGAGCACGTAAAGTAAGATGTAACTATGTTATGGAGTTTCACAAAGAACCTAGTAATCGGATTCCTGCCTGATCCTTTTGTTTGGCGTCTTCTGTATAAATAACTTAGGTGGCTGTATGAGCTTTGTCAAGTCATAAGTGTTAAAGCTATGGTGTGTTACATGTTGGTGATCTTCTGATTTTTCAAGGAATCAATATGCTTTGATTTGTTTGATTGTCTCCTAGTTTTCAGTCGAATCAAAATTCTCTGTTTGTCCAATTTTGCATTGGGAATCTTCTCAACTAAGATGCCTAGTATTTCAATACTCACATTGATTTCCATGTATATATTCTTGTTTTGGAGTTCTGAATGGACCATTGCTTTCACTTTTACACAGCGCACTTGAAAATGGTGTACATGTTGATGAAGTGGCAAGGAGACTTGGAATGCCAAGAGCACAAATTATGTATATAACTCTCCCCTCATGTATTTCATCACAAGCATGTGCATTATGTTAAGTCTTATACACCTTTAAACATGCAGGGCCACCGCCCAGCGTCTGGTCGATTTGGCTTGCCTCTATTCCACTATTGATGACTATCATTTCAAGTCTCTTTTAAACGGTTGATCAATGTTATCAATTTCAAGACTAGTATAATGGCATTTGAGATTACTGGCAGCTTTTAGATACTGAATAGTATTCGTGTATATGCTTTAAGTTGCACATCTAGTACATGCATTTTTTCTTTGTACAGAGCACTGAGCACCCGTTTTTTAGTTGCCAAGCAAGTTACTCAGACTGTGAGACATGCAGATCAGTTAGACACCTAGAATGTCAGACCATTGGCATGCTGCAGTTGCTGGATGAATCTGCTTAGTACTGTTTACTTGTTTTCATTCTACTGGAATATATAGTGCAATCTTCTCATTCATTTCTTTCCATGCTTCCTTCCAGCTGCCATGCTTGATCATCTTTTATGGGCCCCTTTTTATGCTTATGAGTTATGAACTTATGATGTGATTTTGACCATTTTTTTTGTATGTTTACTCATAGATTTCACGTGCTCAACTGCTCATCATGGATTTCACCTGTCTTTCAAATATAGGTCTCTGTGAAGTTGATTTTGTGTTTCAATTGAGGGTGGGGGCCATGGGAATCGGATAAGAAACAGTGGGAATGAATAAAAGAATAGGGGTTTGGTCTGAATGTCAGGCCAAAAACTTCATCGGTCTTACTACACATATGTTAAACATATTCTCTTCTAGTTTAGGTTACCTTCTTTAGTCTGCCTTGTCAAAATAAGTCTATCTGCTCGGAACAATAATTGTGTACAATAGCTTCCTGAATCATGAGTATGCTCACCTAAGTTTTTTTTTTTTTTTTTTTTCTGTTTTGGAATCCATCTACTGATCAGAATTGTACACATGTTATCTTGGTAGTACATCAAAGATTATTAATTGCCCTATCTAATTATCACCAGTTTGCTACTACACTCATTAGAGTTATGTTGGAACCCTCTACAGGTTATCCTAGATCCTACCACATTATATTACTCTTAGGATTGCATATAATAGCTCTCCATGAATTGAATATGAAGCATGTGTAGAAATAGGTCAATTTCTTGTAGTGACGTCTTAAAACATGTCCTGCATCAGGCATACTGTACTACGTCTGTACCTGCCATTCTGGTGTGGTTTTGATGTTTGGGTTATTTAATGCCATGTCCGATGTTTGTTCCCATATCTCACTCACATCAGTATATAAACATTTACAAGTTTTTGAGAGCTGTACATGATATTATATTCCTGGATCAGGTCCATACTGTTCTGTTCTCCTGGTATTAGTTTTGTTTGTCTTTCTGATTATCCAATGTTACATAGCTGTATGATTATTAATATGTTTCCTTAGCTTAAACCATTATATAGGTGAAATAAGACTATCAATACAACAGGGTCTCCTTTTCCAGCCTCCCTGCATATTTGATTTTCTTAAACCATGGCAGTTTGATTGCCTCATGATTACTGTTCATACCATTAAGGAAATTCGAACCAGTAGCAACCTATTTTATACGTTTCTGGAAGCTTTATGTTGATGCCTGTTAATGCAATTAAACTCCTATAAGAAAAATGGAATTTAACTCAAAAACGACATTCATCCATGTACCAGCAGTATCGCTCAATGTTCATTACAATAGAATTCTGGAATCCAGCATTTGAAACCTATCAGGAAATGAATGTCATAAATAAAGGGTTTGCTGAACATGGTCTTGTACTGTATTCCGTATTTGCTTCTTTTTTTTTTTGGTTGGTTTATTGCGCCCTGGGACATCGATGTCGAAATGAGGCCAATCAAAACAATTCCTTTGTATTGCATAAGGCTGTAATCCAAACAATTAAGCTGCATTTAAGGGAAAAGCATGTTATTAGCCTTATTGAACAACACCTTTCATTCGTTTGCTGTGGAACATTAGCTGCTGGTCGGGTGGACTGTCAACAGCAGTTAACCTATCAGGCAGCCCTTATCTAGCATTTAGTTGGTGCAGCTGTGCAAGCGATGACCCTGGGAATTGTTCGCCTTTATAATTTTTTAATGAGACAGAGATGCCTAGTTTGCTGACTCTTAGATGAAGTCACGCATAGGCTGTTCTTTAAAAATACGGAGTTGTTTCCACTGGAACTGCTTGCTTTATGAACTGGTGATCATTTCTGTATGCCACGTCATTTCCAATCTTCCATAGTAAGTACTGTTTAATCGTTGGGAAGAATCCTAGTTTGGTTTGAACTTTGCCAACCATGCAGTTGCGCATACTAAGGACAAGGTAGGTTTGACCTTGCTGCAACACTCACTGAACCCGTCAAACCTGTCATTAGTAAAGAACAAACAAACAGGCCTCGTGTCTTTCGCGATACTCCCTCCGTCCCAAAATAACTGTCGCTTTCGCTTCCCGAGAAACAAATGCCGGCAATTTTTATAAATAATAAATATTATCGATTAGTATCATAATTAGTATCATCGGAAAGATCTTTGAATCTAGTTTTTTAACAAAATTATTCGGAGATATAAATATTGCACGTATTTTCTACAAATCGAGTCAAACTTGTGACACGAAAACCAGGAAACGACATTTAATTTGGGACGGAGTAGTAGGTCAGATTAGGTCAGACTCACTGGGTACGCCTGGACCTGCATTGGCCATGTGTTGCCTCTCATTTGGGGTTTGGGTACCTAAACCGCCTACTAAAAACCCATAGCAGTGGGAGATATGATATTATTCCCTGCTGGATGCTGGTGACACGTAAAAAGGGTCACGAGCTCTCGCCCTCGCCCGGGCTATCTGATCTGATCACCGTCCGGCCGGTTGTGGTAGCACACGATTCGTCGATTCTTTTCTTGTCTCACATCCTCCCAACTGAACTCCAGATTCTAGAAACCACTGGCATTCAGCCTGTGCTGCTGCAGACCAAATCATTTGGCAGAGCGTCGAAGCAATCAGGTCCCCCCAAAAAGGGCGTCGAGATCGAGTGGCAGCGGCGCCACTATTCATGTTATACTCGCTACAACCTCTACTTGAAGATCACGCACCACGAAAGAATATTCTAAAACCAATGCTACCACCCCTCGTTGGCCGGCTATCATAGGCTGATAGGCAGCATGCAGGGGCAGACCTACCGGGGGGGCTGCCGGGGCTCTAGCCCCCCTACCTTGGCCGAGCCATTGGAGCCCCCCCTTAGCGCCCCCCATAAAAATATCGGCCATTGGTGAAGGGAGGGAAGGGCTGGAGAGTGGACATGATAAGACGACGAGACGAGGCAGCGAGCGGACGTGTTTCCTCCTTTCCTGGGCTGTATGTCTATTTTTGGCCCATGTAGACAAGCAAGTTTCCAATCCATTACGAAATAGATCCGGCCGTTCTCAAAAAAAAAAAAAAAAAGAAAAAAAGAACCGGCCAGCCGCCCATGGGCCACTACGGCCACTCCCCAGTCAGCAGGCAGCAGGGATACCTCTTTCTCTTCTTTTTCTTTAGATTTGCTTTTTCAACTATATAATTGTTCAAATTTCAATTAAGATTTAATAAATTGCAGATTGTACATTCAAATTGTTTATCTAAGTTGTTGTGTCACAAATGCTTGAAATTGCTATGTACTAGTTTTATATGGGGCATAAGTGAGTTAGTTTAGTCTGCCTTTGTTCAGTCCAGCCCCCCCTAAATATTTTTCCTAGATCCGCCACTGGCAGCATGCCCTTATCCAAAGGAAAGCTGCTCGCCGAGCTCGAGACACGCCCAACAACTTTCCATGGCGTCCAGGCCTCGGAAAGAGCTCGTACGTTACACGGCTGGCTACACCTGCGGGAGTCCTGGGGGGGTGGAGGCTGGGGCGGTGGCCGCGCACGGGCACACGTCGCCCTGCTTTACCGGGCACAGCTCGACCTGTCACAAACTGCCCCTCGCCACCGCCACAACCAGAAGTCCAGTCCAGAACTAGATGGAGAGAGAACGAGAGGGGTCGATACCACTTGGCAGTGGCAGCTAACCACCTACCCGGCCGGCCGGTCGCGCTCGCACAGCCCCAGCCCCCCAACTGCTTTGCTTTGCTCACTAAATTAGTGTCACGCTTGGTCACCTTCGTCCCAACTGTAGCCCCCCCAACTCTTGCTGGTGGCTGGTGCTTGCAAGTAGCCAAGTCGCTAGCGGCTAGTCCAAAAGTCCAAAGCTGTACTGTCGCTGGCCGATCGACGAAATCTCAGTTCGTCTCGATCTGGCTAAATAAAAACACGTCATTATCCTCTTCAAATCGCCCGTGTCATGCGCAGGCCGCGCAGGGCAAGTACACACTCACTCAATGCATCATGTACAGCGTGTATCATGTCATGGTTGATGGATAGAGACTGCTGGTATTATTGTACACGTACGTAGTATATACTTACATTTCATCGTCACACTCACACGCACTAAACATTTTCAAGAGATGACCTTTTGTATTTACAAGTGGGCCCCGCCCTCCCCTGAGGACAAACTATCAAAAATCCACATCATACAGTCACAGTCTCAAAGGTATCTAGATTTTTCTAAGAATGGACTTCTTTTAATTTGAGGCCATGACGACGTAGGCTAATTGCTTGTGGTTGACGAGGACGAACAGGGGGACGGGGTGCTGAACTCCTCGTCCTCTTCATCGTCGTCGTCGTCGAGGTCATCGAACCACCATGGCTGCTCCTCCTCGTCGCCGGCCGCCGCCGCCTCGGGCATCGCCCACCGGTCTTGCCTGATCTCGCCGCCTTCCAGCAGCTCCAGCACCTGCCATACCACCAGCACCAGTGTTAAACTGTTAACCATGGACCACCGCTACATATTATTATTAACAGAACACTAACTGTGACAGGTAAACTTACCTTGTTCGGATTGCAAATTTTTGCAATCTGATGAATAGTAGTGTTTTCGTTTTATTTGACAAATATTATCCAATCGTGGTCCAACTAGGCTCAAAAGATTCGTCTCGTGATTTACAACTAAACTGTGTAATTAGTTATTTTTTTTATTTATATTTAGTGCTCTATATATATGGGTAAAAAATTGATGTGATGGAGAGAAAGTGGAAAAATTTGGAATTTGGAAGGAACCGAACAAGGCGTAACAGACGAGTGGACTGTAGCGTAGGACTGTACGTAGGTCAGTCAGTAGACAGATGGCTACAATAGACGCATGGAGACATGTGCTTTCTGGAGTCCTGCCACGAACGCCGGCCCTAAACTACGATGAAACTCGCCCGCCTACAAACGCTAACAAAAAAAAGAAGAAAGAAAGAAAACACTGCAAGTTTTTTAAAAAAAATTAAAACATTGCAAGTTGCCAGTAATGTGCTTCGGAAGCAGACACGGGCGTCGGTACGGTGACCTGCCACTCGAGATTGACCTGTGACTGAGTGATCGCCACCTGACGATAACGAACACGACACGAAGCGGCAGTGATCTGACGCACCTCGGTCATGGATGGCCGCCACGCCGCCGTTGCCCGGACGCAGAGCGACGCGACGAACGCCACCCTTCGCGCCTGCTCGACGTCGTAGTCGCCGGCGAGCCTCGGGTCCACCAGCGCCTCCGTCTTGCCGCCGCCGTCGCTAGTCAGCAGCGGCCGGGCCCAGCTGAGGAGGCTCCGGTGGCTGCCGTCCACCGGCTTCCGCCCCGTGAGGAGCTCCAGCAGGAAGACGCCGAACGCGAACACGTCCGTCTTCTCGTCCACGATGCCGTGCGTGTAGTACTCGGGCGCCAGGCACCCGAAGGTGCCCTCGATGGGCGCGATGGCGCGGTGCGTCCACTCCGACGGCAGCCACTTGGCGAGCCCGAAGTCGGCGATCTGCGGCTGCAGGTCGTCGGTGAGCAGCACGTTGGAGGCCTTGATGTCCCGGTGGATGATCCGCCGCCGGCACCCCTTGTGCAGGTACTCCAGCCCCCGCGCCGTCCCCACCGCAATGCCGTGCCGCGCCGCCCACCCCATCGCCGGCGACGCCTCGTCTGCACGCACGCACGCACGCCGATCATTCATTCAATTCATCATGGAAGAAAGGAATTAATTAAAACGTCACGAACGCATTCATTCGCCTCGCCGCCAGTTACCGTGGCCGGGTTCGACGGCAACGGCGGCGGTGCGCGTCGGTTCCTGTTCCCGCGCACCGACGTGCGCACGTACCGTGGAGGTTGGCGGCGACGGAGCCGCGGCGGGAGAAGTCGAAGACGAGGTAGAGGTCGCGGTCGACGCAGCAACCGAGGAGGCCGCACACGTTGGGGTGCCGCGCGTGGCCCACCGTGCCGAGCTCCGCGAGGAAGTCCCGCTCCCGGCGCTCGCACGCCGACGCGCCCAGCAGGCGCTTGACGGCCACGGCGCGGCCGTCGGGGAGCTCGCCGCGGTACACCTCCGAGGACCCGCCCCGGCCCACCAGGTTGCGCTCGTGGAACCCGCCCGTGGCCCGGTGCACCTCGTCGTACGAGAAGCAGCGCCACGCCGGCCGGCTGCTGCTGCTGCTGCGCTCCGGGGACGACGACCCCGGCTCCTCCGGGGATTCCTTGGTGGCGTCGGCGTCCGCTAGCGGTGGGGGCTTATTAGTGGCCGGTGACCGGTAGTGGCCGATGGAGAGGAGGAGGAGGCGCTTGAAGCTCCCGCTGCTCCGCAGGTACAGAGGCTTCATTCTCGTCTCCCCGCTGCGCTCGGCGGCAATGCCGGAGACGCGGACGAGAGGCAGCCAGCTGCGAGGTGGCGGTCGGAGCAGAGGAGGACGTGGACGAAGCGGCGCAGGAGGAGAGGGAGATGGAGGGAGAGGGCATTGATGGTGGGGGAGCGTAACGGCGAGGCGAGAGGGTGGTCAGTGGTGGCGAGTGTCGCGGGAGGCGCAAGCGAGCGAAAGAAGCCGACGGGCGTTTGTTTTTGTGGAGGGAGGCGGCCGGCGGTCCCGGTCCCGGTCCCGGGTGGGCGCGGCGCCCCGTGAACTCGACCGGGCCGGAGCCCGCACCCGAGCCCAACCAACCACGGCGGCTGCACTTTTGCGGAGCTCAGGTACGAAATCCTTTTCGGTTTAACTGCCCGTGGAATTCTTGCATGAAAATGAAATCCATGCAGAATTTCCCGGCCACCGTCGCGTGCATTCGACACTGTTTGGCGTCGGCGACAGGGAGGGATGGATGGCTGGCGATTCCAGTGAAGTGTCAACCGTTGGATGTAAACTCCAGCGGACGTGCGGTTGTACAACCATTGACAAACACATGCGTTTCCGTGCAAATCTTGTTCGTTTCCGATGGCGTTTCCTTCTTCTCGTAAACAAAAGTTTGTTTTTCGAGGGTCGTCGCGTCCGCCGGTGCGTGCACCGCGGCCGTGGAAGTTGAAGCAGAGTGGGACGGCGGTGGTTGCTTATAAACAGGGGAAGGAAGCGAGCGTTTCCTGCAGGGTGCCTGCCGGGAAGGGCCTTTTTCTGTTTCGGCCACCGGCTCCACTGTGCTGTGCAGCAGAAACAGCAAAAGGGGGCGCTCCTCCCGTGCCGACTGCCGATCGCCCTGCCCTGCTCACACCACCGACGACAGCAGCCAACTGTTGTTAACTTCTTGCCGTCGCTGTCACGTCTCCAAGACGGAAGATATCAGCGTCAGGACAGTACAGTACGTACAGCTTGCAACGTCAACCGTGTCCTTGCCGTCGCCCGTAGCCCCCGTACTGGGCACTGCACAGCGGCGGCGACTAGCAAGAAGATGCGGCGGCCGGCGGCGACGTCTTCAAGGCTCTCCTCCAACTCCCGGCCGCGCAATACCATCCGCATCGAATCGGTGTGATGTTCTTTCTTGTGCTGGGCCTGTTTTGGGCCGCATTTGTTCATGGGCTATAGCCCGGCAGATGTGGCGACTGACGACGTTTCAAGCCCATGTAAAGATGCGCTATCTGGCCCGTCTCTTCCGGAAGAGGAGGTAAAACCCTTTGTCATCATCACGGAAAAAAATGGAACGAGCGAGCAGAGCACGTGGTAAAATTGATGAAGGAACGGGACCTGATTACCTGAAGTGCATTTGTTCCCAAGTCGAAAGAAGTTCTTGTTGCTTGTGTTATGTTTAATTAAACCCTTTGGAGTTCGAGTTCCTTTTTTTTTCTGAACGAACGAACGAGCAATTCACATTTAGTTACTACGAAGAAGTGACAAACTTATAGCTCAATTAACGTGTAGAGAACAACTCAATTAGTTATACAAATAAGTTATCAATGTTGACATGCACAAATCGTACTCATGTTATTGATTAATGGAAGCTCTGGTAATACCTAAAAAATTGTTGAAATGCAAGTATAAGTTTGCTCATCTAACTTATAGATGTAGGGTGTGATTGGTTCAACGAAACTCATTGTAATCTGACTCATTTGGTGTAGGTATCGGCGGTTTGGATAGCTAAACTAGTCATCGGGCTTGGCCATAGCCATGCAAATGTTGATGCCTAGCCAGGCTCCACGGGAACGAGAATAGAATCGGTTTCTGATGGGCCTAGCTGGCTTCACCACTTCCTACATTCGGCTATCTTTTGGTGTATATCTTTGGGAGTATATACGGAACAAGCGGCAACCAGTTCAACCAATCAAGTTTTAGGGGAAACAACACGAGCCAAATAACTGAACCTACATGCATGGAATCTGGTTCGTTGGCGCCTGGATGCTACATACACGTATGGATACCTATTTGTCTCAACCAACCGGGCCTTTAACTTTATATGTATGCGGGGGACGGATCCAAAGCGGCAGGCGGCCGCCGCCGCGCGTTGCCGGGCCGGCACCTGCCGCCGCCGCCGTCGGGGTCGCCGCTGCCGGAGCTCACTCGGCTCCATCGCTCCGATGGGTGTTGGGGGGGGCTCGAGCCCCCCCCCACCGCTGGATCTCTGTCATTTGTATGTATGCTATCCAACTTAACTTTTATACGTATGCTATCTAACTTATAAAAGTATATTTGACTACTACTAACTTTTATATGCATGCTATCAAACTTATAAAAGAATATTTGACTACCACTACTCGCCGCGCTCTAGAGCGCATCGAAAACTAAAACAAAGGGCGCCTGAGAGACTAGTCAATAAAAAACATGTGGAAATGATTTTTTTTCCTAAAAAGGAAAATCATTGAGATGTTAGATTGTTCACTATATTTGAATTAGGTGATCGTCCCCGGAATAGTGTGGCCAATTAACAGTGTTTTTAGGTCATCTAACTAATTGCAATCAAACGTTATCATAGTTTATTTCCCTCCTCACTTAATGAATCATGTGAAAGTGTAATTCTAGTTTATATGAGCAAGTTTTTGATCGATTCAATGATCTAGTATATACTTCTTCCGTTTTAAATTATAAGTCATTTTGACTTTTTTTATTCATCTATTTGCTATGTGTCTAAATACATTGTTATATTTAGATACATAGTAAAATAGATATAACGTCAAAATAACTTATAATTTAGAATGAAGGAGTAATAATTAACAATTATTAGTACCCCAAGGTTTAGCCTTGTCAGTGAACTGGTGAACTCCTCAAATGCCGCAAAGCTCAGGGGTGCCATAGCAAAATGCAAAGCCCTCACTCTGCCACTCAACTCTTCTTCTTGGTTCTCTGCACCTACGCTCGTTCTTGCGGCCTAGGGTTTTGTTGCCCGCGGAAGCGAAGCGGGTGAGGAGGCACAAATGCGAATTGAATTCGCTCTACTCCTTACGAGGCGAGAGCGTAATCGCGAGATAATCTCTCCTCCTCCTCAATCTGGAGACCGCAATTTCCGAGCCATGGGCTCCTCGTCCCCTCCCTTCGGCGGTCAGAACCAACCTGCCTTTCTTTCTTTCTTTCTTTCTTTCTTTCTTTCTTTCTTTATTTCTTTTCTGTGCACTTTCCTGTGCTATATTCGTGGTATTTTCTCCGTTGACGCTTTGGTCGTATATGGATTTCGATCTGCTGGCGATCGTGGTACTAACCTACTAGGCGGGGCGGCTCCCCGACGCAATCGAGATTGATCTTGCCTCTTAGGGGGATTTGTTCCCTAGGTTGGCTGCGCTTAGGTGTTTGCGCACCAAAATTTTGTTTCTTGTTACCTGCATTCGCTGGCTTCACTGACCCCTGTTCGGTATTTTTGTTGGTGATGTGATGCTTGCTGCCTAGCAACCCGTCGTGTCACCGTGGTTATTAAGCGAGAAAGGAAATACTCGTACTAAAGAAAAAGATTGCCTTTTTTTTGCAACGTGTAGGTTTGTATACGTGTGGTGTGGGGGATGGTCACTTGCATGGTTGCATTGTGTTTATTAAAAATTTTGAGCTTTGAGTTAGGCGATAGCGTGTTTTTACAGGTTGTTTAGCTTGCATGCAAAGGCAGTTAATGAGTTTTGCTGTTTGTACTACCCTGCTTTTCACTCATTAGATGATGATTAGAAGGTACATGGATGGCATCTTATTGCTAGAATGGGTGGCGGACCTACCCAATACGACATTCATGTTCGCGGTGACTTCATTATGAGGTCAATTGTTGAATAATTTTTGTTGTAAATTATGTTATATCGGGTTTCTTGTCATCTTATTTCTTCATATTGATTCAAGTGTCTAATGAATTCTGGATGTGGTTCTGTATATATTACAGACACGACAAATTTACATGTGCAATAGCTCATTTTGTGCTAGTGCTTACCTTGAGCATGTTCCATTGATAATGTCATATAATGAAAAAGGTAACACTCACTGCTAATTATGTGCAAATTATTCTGTTTGTTCTTTAGATGAGTTTTTTTATATATAGTTTGCAGTATATGCGTGCCATCTGTAAACTGTACCATTATGCAAGGTTCATTTACCATATGTTTTGCAAGGTGTAATGTGGTTATCTGATGAAGGGACAATGATGACTTTTCCTTTTACGTATCACTTTTCATAAAGCATCTTTTTTTCCCTGGAATTGTTGCTAGTAAAATATCTTGTCATTTAAATTATTCTCTATGGCAAGTACCTTAAGAATGTTCATAAGTTTGTCATGAATAGTGACTATACTGTTTTGGTGCTGTAGGATCTATTCTTGATCTGGCTACATGTCGTTTGATGAGTGTCAAAGAAAAGAGAGAGCTTGTCCATGAGTTGTCAAAGTCTCATCTTAATGCACCTGAACAATTACAAGAATGGACTCGCCGTGAAATAATAGAGGTTCTATGTGCTGAGTTAGGAAAAGAAAGGAAAAAAACACATTTTCTTCGATATCGAAACACAAATTGCTAGATTTTCTCTTCAAAGTTGTGAAGGGAGAACCATTTCACCCTTGGACTTATAAGAAAAGGAAGCCAAACCCTGATCAGGATGCATTGAACCTTGGGTTCCCTTCCAAAAGACAGAGAGAGAATGGCAGTTCATCCTTGTTTCCTGTTACAGGAAGAACTCCAGCATTAACTGGTGTAAGTGCAGTTAAAAACAATGCCCGCCTTTGCCAAAATTCAGCTTGTAGGGCTACTATTAACCCCGGAGATGAATTCTGCAAACGTTGTTCATGCTGTATTTGTTTCAAGTATGATGACAATAAGGATCCTACCCTCTGGCTCTTCTGCAACTCAGATCAACCATCACAGGAAGATTCATGTGGTTTTTCTTGTCACCTTGAATGTGCTCTTGAGGATAAAAGATCTGGCATTCAACAGGGTGGACAGTCCAAGAAACTTGATGGTGATTATTACTGCATTCAGTGTGGGAAACAAAATGATTTGCTCAGGTATTTTTCTTAAACGATGTTTGTTAGATACATCTGTCTTTGGCATTCCAGTCTTCCTACCCCTCTGTAGAAGGTAAAATTTGTAAGATCACCCTTCCAACCTTCCAATAACTGTTCCTTCACTTCATCACTGCTTGTCATATTTGCTTAATGTGGAATCTGAGTTTAAGTCATCTTTGTATTGCGAAGATTGTTGTATTAAACATTAGAACTAGAACTATGATCAGTCACTTGAGTTTGAAATGATTTGGACTAATTTTTTACATGCATAAAATTAGCTCAGTATCTGTAGATGTCTTTGATGCAGTTGAGTAACAGTCAGAATGCATCTGGGTAGCCTCGAACTAGCACACAGAAAATATTATTATATGATAGAGGCTTCTTTTCTTAGTTCAGTTTTGTTTACAATACACTTTTTTACTTCTTTCCCTTCCTTGATCTGTACTTCTCTCTTTTTTCCCTTATCTAGTTCTCTCAAGCTTGCCAGTGCTTCTCTCTCTCTCTCTCTCTCTCTCTCTCTCTCTCTTAAAAAAAGTAAACGAAGGCATGTATTCTTCTCCTCCAATTTGCCTTGATAAAAAAAATAAAAACCATAGCTCAGTATTATCATAAATATGCATAATTAGAAAAGTTCTATTAGATGTGAGGCTTACTAGTGGGCCAAGGGACACATGCAGTGTTTGTTCAGTTGATATTTGCTATGCATTCTGAAACATAAATACATCCTGGTGCAATATCTGGTAAAATGTCCCTGTCAAAGAGGTCTTCTCCATATGTATGTATGTGTGTGTCACGAGCATCTCCAGTGGTTTGCCATTTGCACTTGCTATCTCTGTTTATTTGGCAAAAACTACAAATTTGATTCTCCAATGGTTTGCTAAAGGACTTGCCAAATTTTGAGGAGTTGCTATCCAGGGGTGCTTCACGCGTAAATTTGCGCGCACTCCGCGACTTGCCATCGCGCGAGGAAGCCCTTCTCCCGCGCCGACTCGGAATTTTCCGGAATCCTTCCCGCGCGTCTCCAAGAAATAAATCTCCGATCCGCATCGTTCCCTCGCCGCGAGGCCGTCTCCAAGTCTGGTCGCGCCACCCCTTCGTTCCCTCGCGTGCGGCGTCTTCTTGTCTTCGTCGCTCGCGGATCAGCCGCGCCGTTCGTTTCCTCGCCGCGCCATTCGTTCGAAGCCTCGTCGGTGTCTCCCGCGCGCCGTGGTGCTCATCACCGCGTCGAACATTTGCTGCCCCGTCCCGCTTTTGCGTCCGTTTGCCATCGTCGTTCCCAGCGTCGGTCTCCGTCCCAACGCGTCCGCCCGCGTCGTCTGCGCTGGTCTCCGTCGGCGTGTGAAGGTATGTGGATCTACTGCATGCGCCGCCGTTGTCAATCTACTCGTGTATTGATATGGTGAAGGGAATTTCTGATGGATAATTATGTTTCGTCGTGTGCAGTAGGGTAGTACTTCGTGTATTTGATTATATATCTGTACTATATTACGGCGTGTAGGATAGCAGTAGTATAGTTCCAGTATTTGATTTGCTCCTATCTATAGTTTAGTTCTAGTATTTGATTATTTCGTATATATCTGTACTATATTACGGCGTGTAGGGTAGCAGTAGTGCAGTAGGGTAGTACTTCGTGTACTATTTTTATTGCAGCAATATTTTATTTATAAATTATTTTGAAATGTATTTTTGTATACAGTTATGGAGATGCAAGGAGAAGATGAAGGTTTCTTGTCAGACATTCTCAATGGAGGAGATGGTACAGTTGCTAGTTTGGAGGACTTGGACTTTGGACAGACTCAAGACACTCAAGTTCAGCAGGAAGTGCAAGCTACCAAGAGTACAAAGGGAACTAAGAAGACGAAGAATTTCCATTGGAAGGAAGATGAAACTATATGCTCGGCCTGGCTGAATGTGAGCAAAGATCCAATTGTTGGTGCCAATCAAACCCGTTCATCTTTTTAGGGAAGAGTTCATTATTTATTTGAGAAGAACAAGAAAACTACAGCTGCGAGGACAGAAAGTTCCATCATGCATAGGTGGCTGACAATTCAGTACCAAGTCAACAAGTTCTGTGCATGCTACGAAGCAATTCTACGTAGGAATCAAAGTGGGTGCACTATCGATGACAAGGTAAAAATCATGTGCTGTTTTTTATATTTGTGATTATTTGTAAATGACATATGCACTGATTTTTTTGTAGATTAGTGAAGCAAAAAAGTTGTATGTCGAATGGGACAAGGACAAGAAATCATTTGGTCTTCTACATTGCTACACCTTACTGAAGGAGGAAGACAAATGGAAAGCGAGGATGATAGAACTGGCCGAGATCGAGAAAGAGAAGCAAGCAAACAAGAAGAAACAGAAGACTTTGACTAAGGGGTCCAGGCCTAGAGATGATGAAGTCAGTAGTGAGGATCAAGTCATTGAAGTTGATGCTGAGTCCCCGGAACCAAGGAAAAGGTCAGATGGAATTAAGAAGGCAAAAGCAAATTTGCGGGGTGGAGGTGGCGAGGCTTGCATGGAAGCTTTTGGAAAGATGATGGCGGAGAAGAAGGCCTTCGACATGGAGAAGGAGAAGGCCAAAGAGGAGAGGTTCAGGGCTTCATTAGAGTTAGAGAAGGCTACATTTGAGCTAGCCAGTGGTTTGCCATTTGCACTTGCTATCTCTGTTTATTTGGCAAAAACTATAAATTTGATTCTCCAATGGTTTGCTAAAGAACTTGCCAAATTTTGAGGAGTTGCTATCCAGGGGTGCTTCACGCGTAAATTTGCGCGTACTCCGCGACTTGCCATCGCGCGAGGAAGCCCGCGCGGCCCCTTCTCCCGCGCCGACTCGGAATTTTCCGGAATCCTTCCCGCGCGTCTCCAAGAAATAAATCTCCGATCCGCATCGTTCCCTCGCAGCGAGGCCGTCTTCAAGTCTGGTCGCGCCACCCCTTCGTTCCCTCGCGTGCGGCGTCTTCTTGTCTTCGTCGCTCGCGGATCAGCCGCGCCGTTCGTTTCCTCGCCGCGCCATTCGTTCGAAGCCTCGTCGGTGTCTCCCGCGCGCCGTGGTGCTCATCACCGCGTCGAACATTTGCTGCCCCGTCCTGCTGCGTCCGTTTGCCATCGTCGTTCCCCGCGTCCGTCGGTCTCCGTCCAACGCGTCCGCCGGCCTTCGTGCGCTGGTCTCCGTCGACGTGTGAAGGTATGTGGATCTACTCCGTCGCCGCCGTTGTCAATCTACTCGTGTATTGATATGGTGAAGGGAATTTCTGATGGATAATTATGTTTAAATCGTGGTGCGGTAGGGTAGTACTTCGTGTATTTGATTATATATCTGTACTATATTACGACGTGTAGGATAGCAGTAGTATAGTTCCAGTATTTGATTTGCTCCTATCTATAGTTTAGTTCTAGTATTTGATTATTTCGTATATATCTGTACTATATTACGGCGTGTAGGGTAGCAGTAGTGCAGTAGGGTAGTACTTCGTGTACTATTTTTATTGTAGCAATATTTTGTTTATAAATTATTTTGAAATGTATTTTTGTGTACAGTTATGGAGATGCAAGGAGAAGATGAAGGTTTCTTGTCATACATTCTCAATGGAGGAGATGGTACACGATTCTTTGGTTTGGAGGACTTGGACCGACAGACTCAAGACACTCAAGTTCAGCAGGAAGTGCAAGCTACCAAGAGTACAAAGGGAACTAAGAGGACGAAGAATTTCCATTGGAAGGAAGATGAAACTATATGCTCGGCCTGGCTGAATGTGAGCAAAGATCCAATTGTTGGTGCCAATCAAACCCGTTCATCTTTTTGGGGAAGAGTTCATTATTTATTTGAGAAGAACAAGAAAACTACAGGCTGTGAGGACAGAAAGTTCCATCATGCATAGGTGGCTGACAATTCAGTACCAAGTCAACAAGTTTTGTGCATGCTACGAAGCAATTCTACGTAGGAATTAAAGTGGGTGCACTATCGATGACAAGGTAAAAATCATGTGCTGTTTTTTATATTTGTGATTATTTGTAAATGACATATGCACTGATTTTTTTACAGATTAGTGAAGCAAAAAAGTTGTATGTCAAATGGGACAAGGACAAGAAATCATTTGGTCTTCTACATTGCTACACCTTACTGAAGGGGGAAGACAAATGGAAAGCGAGGATGATAGAACTGGCCGAGATCGAGAAAGAGAAGCAAGCAAACAAGAAGAAACAGAAGACTTCGACTAAGGGGTCCAGGCCTAGAGATGATGAAGTCAGTAGTGAGGATCAAGTCATTGAAGTTGATGCTAAGTCTCCGGAACCAAGGAAAAGGTCAGATGGAATTAAGAAGGCAAAAGCAAATTTGCGGGGTGGAGGTGGCGAGGCTTGCATGGAAGCTTTTGGAAAGATGATGGCGGAGAAGAAGGCCTTCGACATGGAGAAGGAGAAGGCCAAAGAGGAGAGGTTCAGGGCTTCATTAGAGTTAGAGAAGGCTACATTTGAGCTAGACAAGAAACGGGTAGCAATCGAAGAAAAAAAAGCAGAAGCCGAAGAAAAAAAAGCAAAAGCTAATCTAATGAAGGAAGAGAAAGAAATTATGTTAGCGGACATGTCCTTGCTCAATCCGATCCAGCGTGAATGGCTTGAGAAGATGCAGCTGCAGATTGTCGAGAGGATGCATGAAAATTAAGTTCAGTTTAAGTTCAGCTTAAGCAACCTTCATTTCAGTTTAAGTTTCAGTTGAAGTTCAGCTTAAGCAACCTTCATTTCAGTTTAAGTTCAGTTTAAGTTTTTTTAATTTCAGACTATGTATCCTTAATTTCAGTTGAATTAAAGTGATTTAGTGATCTGGGCAATATTTCAGTTATTAAATATCCAGTGCACGAATTAGCAAATGTATGTGTGTGTGTATGTGTTCCGGCAAATATATCACTGCATGGACCTGTACTGCTGCTGCTGCTGTGCAAAGTGGCCGGCAAATCTGTCACTGCATGGACCTGTACACGATAAGCTACGTCAATTCTGTATGTGCATGGACCTGTACACGGCAATTGCTTGTGCCAGATCTTTAATTGCAACACACACACATACACATATGCTACTTTGTACACGACAGGGAGAATAACAAGATTCCTGATTGACACACATACACACACACACACATACAAGTAGTAATCAAACGATGATCCTGATTGTCACACACAGACTCTGAATAGTCATAATAAACAAATAGTACTAATTGATGAGTATTGAGTATACTTAAACATAAACACTTAGACTTAATCAAACGATGATTCCACTGAACAAACATAAGCTAATATAAATCCGGGTGATGGTTCCACAGGTGCTCGATAAGGTCTTCTTTCAACTGATCATGTGTTTCCTTGCTTCTGATTTTTCTATGAGCATCAATGTATTCATCAAGTGTCCGAGTAGGTCGACCATGACCAGGTTCGACATTATCTCCACCATAATCAAAACGCTCATGAGGGTCGACTACGAATCCTTCATCTTCCACGATCATATTGTGCATAATAACACAAGCTCTTATAATCCGAGATATTGTCTCTTTATCCCAAATGTGAACGGGACCTCGAACAATAGCAAATCTAGCTTGAAGGACCCAAAAGCTCTCTCGACCATCTTCCTAGCTGCTTCTTGTGCTTTGGCAAAATATTGCCTCTTGTTCCCCATAGGAAGACTGATCGACTTGACTAAAGTAGCCCATGTGGGGTATATGCCATCAGCAAGGTAGTAGCCCACTGTGTAATCATGGCCGTTTATGGAATAGTTAACTTGTGGAGCTCTACCTTCTGCCAAGTTATCAAACAAAGGAGACCTATGCAAAACATTGATATCATTATGAGACCCGGGCATTCCAAAGAAGGCATGCCATATCCAAAGGTCGTTCGAAGCAACTGCCTCCAAAATGATAGTGGGCTTCTCAACATGACCCTTGTACTGACCTTGCTTTTCGTACGGACAATTCTTCCACGTCCAATGCATAATATCGATAGAACCTAACATGCCGGGAAAACCTTTTTGCTCACCCATTGCAAGTAACCGTGCTGTGTCCGCCTCAGTGGGATATCTGAGATATTCCTCTCCAAAGATTTCATCCACTACAACAACAAACCTCCACAGGCTCTCAAGTGTAGTACTCTCGCCAATGCGAATGTACTCATCGGTGGCATCAGCGGGAACCCCATAGGTGATCATACGCATTGCTGCAGTGATTTTTGGAAGCAACTCAATCCAAGTACATTGGCTGCGTCCCTTTTCTGCACAAAGTAATCATCATGTGCTTCAACGGCGTTCATTATGCGTAAGAAAAGCTCCCTAGACATCCTGTACCTAAATAAAACAAAAATAAAGTTTACAATTCCTATTTAAACACATAAATCAAGTTAACCCAAAGTGAAACACCAACCTTCGACGGAATAATTCAGGGCCATATGTTGGATTCACTGCCAAATAATCTTGAAACATCCTCTCGTGGCCACCTTTTCTATCACGATAAATCATTTTACGACTTGGGACAGAGCCACCGTGTTTTTTTTCATTGGTAAAGGTGTCCACAATCGCAGCAGTCCCTAACATCAAACAATCCTCATCATCGGATGATGAATCATCCAACTGCCTTTGAAGAAGGGACCTCTTCCTAGGCATGATTTCTGAATGACAAATATATCAAAAATCAAAACCCCAAATCACAATAACTGAAAAAAAAATACTACGGTGCTGCAATAAACAAAAGAGAGAAAAATTCACAATAATTATATTTGATGGAATACCCTAATCCATGAACTAAACAAACACTAAACAATCATCATCATATATGCAGTTTATTTGCACCATCAAGAGACACAGAGAGTCAGTCAGCAATGGTCTAGTGGTGTACGAGTAGCCGCTGATCGGATGGGTCTGCTGGCCGGCTGGGCAACATCATTTTCCTAGGTCGATGATCCACGTGCGATCAAGAAACGAACAAAGGGCAAGGACCGTAGATGCCAACTACGAACTACAAACAAACACTAGCCCTTTCAATCAACAGAACACATGGAGGGTTGGGAGGATCACCTGGGTGGCTGGGACGATCAGAAGCGTGATGGAGGAGATGGCCTTCTAGTTCAAGGAGAGGGGGGCCGGTCACCAGCACCGACGCTGGACTCCGGCGGCCGAACACCGTCCGGCGGCGACTGAAGCAGCGGGCGCCCGGGGAGAAGATCGAGCGGCGCTGTCGCGGTGAAGGTAGACCGACGCGAGTCGATGGGTAGGGAGGAGTCCAGTTAGTTGATGAAGTGGGCCTACTTTTTCTAATTTACCAAGCCCAAATAGCAAACCATTGGAGATACTAAGATTTTCCACTTGCCATATGTTTTAATCACTTGCCAAATCACAAGATTTAGCAAGTGATTTTTAGCAAACCACTGGAGATGCTCGTAACCTAATATAATGAACTGGCATGTGTTTTTCTCAGGTGCTGGGAGAAACAACTATCGGTAGCAAAGAATGCTCGGCGGTTGGATGTGTTGTGCCACCAGATTTTTCTGAGTCATAGGATGCTTATATCCACTAAAAAGTACTTGGTTCTTCATAATTATGTGGATATAGCAATGAAGAAGCCGGAGGCTGAGGTTGGTCCTATTACTACTAGCATTCGAGATATGGGCCATGGACTTGTTGGTCGTTTTGCTGTAGGTACCGAAGTTCAGGAGCTTTGTACATGTGCCATAAAGGCTGTCCAATCATTGTTCTCTGGTTCTTTAACTGCTGATTTGCAAATTGAGAGTAAGTTTCTATGCCTTTTACTTTATATCCTACATCCATGATTGAAATTAATGATTACGTTTCACCTATAATTCAGGATCCTGTGCAACTCACCATAGTGTACCTACCAGTAAAGCACAAACATCAATGATGGGTGATGTTAGGGAAGCTAAAGTTTATGGTGTGGAGAGGTCTTCTGGGGTCTCTGCTGCAGCTTTTAGTGATGAATATGAAATAGCCAGGTCAGATACTCAGGCGGTGAAGAAGTCCTCAGGCTTAATGTTGTATAATCGAGGAACTTTGAAGCAAAACCTGGATATGATTTTTACTGGGTTAGAGATCACAACACATGTCCACTCTGGAAATATGTTGGTTGGTCCATCCAAAAACTCTAGGTCAATACTGGACATCATACCTAAAGGAACTGAAAATCACAAGGGGGATTCAGCGAAGAGATTTGAGAAGGCAAAATCTGGCAATCAAGTTCCTCAGAATAGCTGTCTAAAGGCTGCAACAGGCCTAGAGAAATACGAGGACAATAGACATGAGAATGGACATGCAGATCCAAGTATAACTGTCCAAACATCTTTACTTAGGGAGTCATCAAACTTGATGCTTAACAATAGTGAAACATTTCAGAAAACCGTGGACACAGATGCTGCTAGGTTGGACAATTCATCAAATGCACCTAATGAAAATGAGTTGGTTTGTCACAAAACTGGGAAAGAGATCAAATCTGACACCGGAAGCATTGCAACGTGCAGTAAATCTGAAACGCAGTTACCGGCCCTAAAAATTTGAGGGCCCTCCGGCGAACTCGCCGCTATGGCCCCTCTAAACCATGTATAAAATTTTATAATATATATATATATACATTAATTTATTATATATTCATGTTTGATAATTATTAAAAAATAATGTACACTAAAATAGTAGTATATTTGTACTTCTAGAACTAATATGATTACCTTAATAAAGAATAAAACTCTATAGTATAGAGTCCTACATATTTGCGCTTGGACCCTCATCCCTCCTGGGCCCTAGGGCGTCGCACAACCCGCCTCCCCCCTAGGGCCGGCACTGCTGAAACGTGTAATCATGTTGCTGAGACAGACCCTTCTCATGTTCAGAGAGAGGTAATCGCGCGCAACCAACCAGCCACCGGACAAGATCAGGCTACCTATCTTCCTCCTTTGATTGCTGGAACAACAGATACTGTTACTGAGGTGGTAACCCGAGAGGCAGCTGTGATAGGCGTCCCTTCTCACTCCAGGATGATCGTCCTGTCTGCGAGTCGACTGACTTATGAAGTCCTGTCATTGAAGTAAGTAATCTGTTATAGTTCATCATTTGTAGATGTTAGATTTATAGCTTTCTAACTTTGCGTGTGATGACCAGGAATGTAAGAAACTGGAATTGCTTGCTTATGAGGTTGGTAAAAAAGAAGCTGAGGCCGGCTTGAAAGCAGAAGTAGCTAGATTAACAGAGTGAGCAAAAAGCACTTGTGATTTTCTCCTTTTAATGTCCCTATTAATGCATTTAACTTACTATTGTTATAACTTAGACAAATAGAAGCCCTTAGGTCAGATTTATCTCGGAAGTGTGAAGACCTTGCATCTGTAACAAGTTTACATGCTACTTGTGAGGTACAGATAAAAGGTGAACCTTCTCCCTTGCAACATCTGCTCAGATGATAAAACAAAAAAGAAAAGTTGACTTGTGTTTTAATTCCCTTTTTTATAGTTCTACAGAAAGAAGTAGAGGAATTGAATAAGGAAAACAAGGAAGCTAATCAAACAATTGATCAAGTAACCAAGTCTTCTGAGGGAGAGAACAAAGGTGAAGCTTCTCCCTTGCATATATTTGAGCTCATGTAAACAATCTCCTTCATGTTTTTCTTATCATCTTTGTAGCCCTAAAAGATCAAGTTGAGCAACTGAAAAAAGAAATCGAGCATGCAAGTAGAACACTCAAACAAGTGAAGAAGGCCTTTGAGGGAGAGAAGAAAGGTAACGCATTTTCCCTTGCACAAATAACTCTAGTAAAAAACTGATCTCCTTACTGAATGTTTTACTTGTCTTGTTTATAGCTTTAGAAGATCAAGTAAATCAACTGAAACAACGAATCGACAAGTCATCTCAAGCATTTAAACTGGAAAAAACAATGGTTGAGAAGGTTACCCGAGAGAAGGACTTGCTTTCAGAAGAATTGAAGACCAGAGAAGAACTTTCAATGTTGTCCCCTTATTTGATTCTATCAAATTTTACTCAGTTACAATCCTTGGCATGCCAAATGCAGGCTGAGGTGATTAGGATGGAAAAGGACAATCCTTCTTTTGAGGATTTATTGGGTAATATGGATGCTCAAATAAGAGTGCTGGAGGATCGGATCCTTAATATTGGGAATGATTTGGAGAATTCTGCTAGGCATGCGATTCAATGTTCTCTCAGAGATTTCCTTGTGAAGATTCGCATACTCTATCCTGACGTTGATGTGTATAGTCTTGTTCCTCGGTTGGAAGATGGGAACTACAGAAAAATTAGTGATGAAGTCCAGATTATAGCCATTGAACTTAGCAAGAAAGTGCGGTTATCACAGAAATTTTCGGGGGGGTCCAGAGAATAGCTTTGAAGAGGTGAAAGCCAAATATGGTCTGCTTGAATACTGAAACAGATCCAAGGAGTTCATCCTGCAAAATAACTTGTGGGAGATTTGAGGATGGCAGACATGAGAATGGACCTGCAGATCCAAACACAAATGTCTAGACATCTTTATATGGAGAGTCTTCACAAAGTAGGCAACCATTTGAGCAAAACTTGAATGCAGATGCTGTTAGGTTGGAGAATGCATCGGATGTGCCAAGTGAATATCATTTTGGTGGTGCACAGCCACACTGTGGCTCACCACTACCCAGTGAACTAGAAACAGATTATCATACTGCTAAAAAATGCCCTTCGAAGCCTGAAACTGAACCAGATAGTTCATCAGAGAAAAGGCTCTCGGGTAAATGGGAGGAGACCAGCCACCGGGGTGGACACTCAGAAGCTTCTTACGAGTACTGTGCTAAGGTGATCAGATGGCTGGAGTGCGAGGGATACATTGAGTCCAGTTTTAGGATGAAGTTCTTGACATGGTTCTGCTTACGAGCTACTCCACATGAAATGAGGGCATTTCATATGTTCGTGGCTCATCGACGATCCAAAGTAAGCCTTGCTGGTCAGTTGAATGCCGCCTTCTCGGATGCAGTCTTCAACAAAAGGCCGCAACGGGCGCCACCTGGTTTTTGTTTCGAACTTTGGCATTGAGAGCACTAGGAACCGTCATCGTTCTAGTAGCCCCGCACTTTTGGGATCTAACATTTGCATCTTCTTTTTTCTTCAATGGAACCTTATTAACTGTAATACTAACTCAGTTAACCGCTTAATATTTTGCCCATGATCTAAGGTTAGTCATTACAGCAACTCATAGCATGATGTAATTTGAATTCTGTATGTGGGATGGACACCGCCCTAATGTGCTGAGAATTCAGAGATGCATATGAGTTCTGCTACTATTTTAGTTGCTTGTCAGGATTAAAGTATTTTGGTGCCCAAGCTGAGAATTGACCAGAAGCACCACTTTTAGATGAAGCATCTTTTGTTTGGGATGTCTCTAGTATAAATTGCTGTACTCTTAAGCATGAAGAACAGTGCTCCAAATGTCTGGTTCTTACTTTTCTGGGAAGAACCTTCTTTCGAAAAAGAACTTTTCTGGGAAGAGTAAACTTTTTTTTCCTGCTCTCACATAAACAAGCAGGTAAATAGTTCGATTGAGCATGTTTAGCTTGGCAGAGTGAGATTTGCAGTTCACCACTCGTGATCTATGCCACTCCATTTATGTGTAGTTACCAGTGCCAGCTCAGCTCTTTACCCTGCGTGCATGGCCTTTGCGATTACGGATCGATCCTTTTGACTTCTGACTTTGTGAGCAAACCAAAAAGTCTTGCTTCTTCCGGCAAGATGCCTTGAAAGTTCTTGCTTCGTGTGAGACCTTTTGATAGAGGGGACCCGCTTGCCAGTGAATGTTGAAGAAGATCTTTTGTGCGCTGGCCGTTCGGTCCCCCCGCAAGAAAGGACACAAAGTCGTCCCACGATGGCTGGCATCCACCAGTTTTCTCCACCATTGGAGCAAGAGCAGAGCTGGTTGGATCTCCCGCCGAGTAGGGCGCCGCCGATAGGCGAAGTGAGATCTGTAAGCCGTAGCTTATTCTTCAGTTTTAAACATAAATGTTCGCATCACTTGCAATTTATTTTCATATTCGTATGCAGTAGACTGTCTGGAATAGCAATTGTTTGGTTTTCTCAGCAATTTGGCTTGCAGTGTAGTCAGCACAGCAATCAAAGTAACGGCGATTCATCTCCTTTGCTTTCTCTAGGTGTTTACGGAGAATTCCTTGTCAAGATTGTGATTCGTGGTCTTTTGCCTTCCTCAATCTCTGCTGTATCCAGAGAAACTGCGAGCACTGAAGAACATTTGGGTCTCATTCTTCAAGCCCAAGGAGAGATATATGGTATGCGTTTCCCTTCTACACATGCAACTTGTTCGTTCTCTAAACCATGGACTGTCAAGTGCTATTGCTAATATTCGCCCCCAGAGCTCTTTTTGTTGGCTTGATTTGTCTTCTTAAACTGCTTCTGCACATTCAAATCTAGCTTCCTTGTAGCTATTTACACACTCCATATTCCATAAGCACCATTTCGCCACTTTCAGCTTCCACTGTTAGCTATTCCGAGTATGGAGCAATTCCACTGAACTTGACCAAAATTTACCCAATGTACAGAATATGCAATAAATTGTTTTGACAGTACCAATTCCCTTAAGATGAACAGTTGAGCATCAAATGCATCATCGCTTTGATGCCAATCATATGGCTATAATCCGATCTACTCATTGTCTCATTTACTGCATCAACTATTTGCAAAGACACCGCAGGGACTCTATGGCGGAGGTGCATCTCATCCAAGTTTAGCAAGATCGCTTCTTCGCAAGGCTGCATCCTTTGGCACTGATTGGGCCATTAATAAGTTCAAGTTGGCATGGAATGTTAAGAAAGAAGTGGGGAAATTGGAAAGGTCGCTAAGATCCATTTGTGCTGTCCTTAGAGATGCTGAGAGCAAGCAGTCTACTTCTCATGCACTTCTGGAGTGGTTAGACAATCTAAGAAATGTAGTCTATGACATAGATGATGTTTTGGACGACATGGCCACTGAAGCATTGGAGCAAGAAGTCCACAAAGGTTGTTTTGCTCGAGCAAAACATCTGATTTCTTACCCATTTACATTGAGTCACAAAGTAAAAGAAGTGCATGAAAAGTTAGACGAGACAGCAGCCAATAGAGCACAATTTGGATTAACTGAGAAGCCAGTTGATATCCAGGGCATCCGAAGCACCAACAGGGGAAACACATTCATTTATTAGTGAGTCCAACATTGTTGGAAGAGATGAGGCTAAAAATGAGATAGTTGCAAAAGTTCTAAAAGGCTGCAGATTCCGCAGATCCTTTGTCCATGCTTCCAATTGTTGGTTTAGGAGGCATAGGGAAAACTGCACCGCCAAATTGATTTACAATGATGTGCAGATTACTAACAAGTTCGAAATGAAACTATGGGCATGTGTCTCGATGTATTTGATCTTAACAAGATCTTGATGACATAATACAGTCATCCACCGGAGAAAGCCACAAACAACTAAACCTGGACGTGCTACAGAAAATTATGTTCTATTTTTATGGAAAAGGAGATATTTTCTTGTATTAGATGATATGTGGAATGACAAGGCTAGTGACTGGGAAGACTTGCGAAGCATACTATCCAGCAGGAAGGGGAAGTGTGATTATAGTCACCACACGGCGTTCAGATGTTGCATCAGTAGTGAAGACCATGAAACCATATGATGTGGCAAAGTTACCACTGGATATGTGTATGCAAATATTTATTCGACATGCATTCAAAGGTAATGAGGACAAGGACCCCCAATTATTAAAAATCGGGATATCCATTGTTGAGAAATGTTGTGGTATTCCCTTGGCTGCAAAGACTTTGGGTTCCCTATTGTCTAGCAATCGAAATGTTGAAGAGTGGCAGAACACTGAGGATGACAAACTGTGGAATGTTAAACAAGACAAAGATGGTATTTTGCCAGCACTAAAATTAAGTTATGATGCACTTCCATCTCATCTACAAGCATACTTTGCATCCTTATCCACTTTCCCATAAGGCTATGTGCTCTTTACAGATTCTCTTATCATGTTTTGATGGCACTTGTGTTTGGATCCCTCCAGTTTGTAAGAATCCAACTTTTAGAAGCTAGGTGGGATTTTAAGAGAGAGTTTTTGCTGTCAATTTTTACTAGATTCCAGGAAGCTATTGCTACTCAGTTTTCGTAGGTTTCTTTTGATGCATACAAAGAGCAATAAATGAAGTCATATATTCTTAAAAACTGGGGATCTCAACACCCCACCAATTTTGTTAAGAATCTAGATTCTAAAAACTAGAGATAAAAACTGGTTTTTAAAAATCCAAAATTGATTCAAACAAAATCTAAAACAGTTAGCCTCGTCTCCATACCCATCGACCTCTCCTTTCCCAGTCTCCACACACGCACGGACGGAAAAAAATTCTATGCACTCGTGATGCAGCCCAAATCCCGTGCAGCACCGATTGTTCGCTTGCCACGCGTCCACCCGCATCAGCCGAGGGAACAGCGAGCCGCTTCCAGCCGCAAGTCCGTAACGAGTGCATCGGCTCAGAAAAGGGCCATTAGCGAGCAGCTGAGTATCGGCTTAGAAAACAGATCGAGTCTGCTCGTGAACTCAGCAGCATGAAGCGCCGCCGCCGTCGCCGCCGCCGTATGCCGTATGCCGCCGCCGCCTCCGCCGCCGTATGCCATATGCCGCCGACGCCGCAAGACAGGCGTGCATCCCCCTTCCTCCACCCTTGGCCCAGTTAGTTCTGCTATCTGAATACGGGATGCGCCTTCAACAGGTAATGGATTTTCTGATGCTCATCAGTGTTTGTGCTTGTGCAGGTAGAACATAATAATTATTCGATTTGCAGGACACTCCAACACCTACTTAATTTCAGCACTACGTTTAAATCGAATGGCCACCAATTCAGCACTACGTTGCAGTGATGGAGTTCTGGAATGAATTGGACTTCACTTTGGTGTTTCCTAGGATAAGATGCAATTGTTAAAGGTTGTAAACTGCCTGATTTGATCAGAGCAAAATATTTCTTTTGTTGAACCATGTACTCGTATATATATCTTGGTCCAGCTTGTTGTGTTCAATGTAAAAACAACTCTGTGTACTTATGGATGTGCAGATAGTATCTGAAGGTTTCCTGTGCTCAATGTAAAGACAACTCTGTAGACTCAAATTTACATTGCATAATGAAATGTATGAGGCAAACCAAGGTTTCCTGTGGTTCAACTTATGGATGTGCAGATAGTATCTGAAGGTGATTCACCAAAATACTGAAATATAAAAAAAAATACAATGAGTACTGCACTAGTGATCAATGGTTTGGTGCTTCACCAAAATGTAAATTTCGAGCAGTCGAGGCATCTTGACGAAGTCCAATCAGAAGACCAGTATATCCTCCTTGAATAGAACTAGTTGAAGGAGCAACCATTGTTGGAAAGTCATTGGTCATATTGCTTTGGAAGTATGGAATATTAGCACCAGTACTTGAAGGAAAACAGTCCTGAACATAAACATATGAAATTGTTTAGAAGAAATGCAAGTGCTTGAATTATTGAAATAATAAAGAGCCCAGCTCATTTGTCTTACAGTGAACTGGATCCTTTGGATCTCATTTGTCTTACAGTATATCTCGTTTGTTGCATCCTTTGGATCTTCTCCTACACATTACACATATAAATAAAAACCACAAAAAATAAGATGAAAAAAAAATAATTTTGAATTGCAGCACTACCTTTCTTTTTCTTAGCAGTGTTTGTCTTCTTCCCTTTCTTCCCTTTCTTGCCTTTCTTATTTTCTAATACATCTGCTCTTTTTTTTTTTTTACCTTTTACCACCTCGGGCACTCTTATTGACATTTTACCTTTCAGTATGTCTCCAATGTCATCATTAGCACTTTCAGAAGCTCCAGGAACCTTTTTTGATCTCTGATTTATTGCTTCATCTGCTTCCCTATCCAACTTGTCTATACCTTTCTCATAATTATCGAGCAATTCTTTTGAAATAGAACATTTCAATGCAACAGATGTCCTTGTACTTCAGATGTGGCCTTTCATATACTTCAGCTGGCTTTATTCCAGCTTTCCTTATTTGACTAATTATATGTTTATCGGCTTCTTCAATGCGTCGATGAGACCTCAACTTGTGTACCTTATTTGGACTAGCAAGAGGGTGATTATGATCAAGTACAACCTTCTGCACTGTCCAAACTCCTTCTCGACTAACACTAAATTGAACACGGGCATCACAACATGTCCTTGTACTAGCATTTTCTTTCAAAGTGTCATGTGATGAATGATTACCTCGTTGTCCTTGATTACTGCAGACTATGTGTTTCTGATAAATAGTGCCACCTACTCTCTGTCTTACATTGCTCTTTCTAATGCTAAACCCAATATTCCTAGCATAGGAGTTGTACATCTCATATGCATCATTCTCAGATTCAAACGACTTTCCTACTTCAGGCACTTTTATTGTTTGATTATATTCTTTATCCACCTAAATTACAAAGAGACAAAAATTAAATTGCAAATGACAAATGACATACGTGTATTATGGGAAATAGGCAAAGACTCTATTTGTTAGTTACCTGGTTAGGTGGCTCAGGTGGCATAACCTCGTGTGCCATGTCTTCAAGAATCTCAGAGGCCGACATGGTTGAATTTGGCAGCATCTCCGTCGTAGTTGAGGACATGGTAGGATCGGTGACATGCTCCGTGACAGGAGCTGAGGATGTTGGCACCATATGGATCACCACGTTCTCCTCGTGTGCATCTAATTGTGTGGACTTGTTCTCCATGCCAATAGCAGATGCAATGGAAAACTATAATGAACAGTACCTGCAAAGAGGTCATTGTTCCATTAGTTTTGGACGTGGTTCAACTGCCTGTCACTATTGTCCTCTCGTCCTCATCGGCGGCAAGACAAATCTGGCCGTGCCCGTCGCCGTCGATGAAGGTCGTCTTTGCGCGAACGCACACAGATGTGAGGAGAAACCGGCAGCGCCTTGATCAGATCCCACGAGACTCTAATTTGGTGCAGGCTCGTGCGGCTCGGCTTCAATCAGCTCAACGAACAAAGCCAGTTAGGAGCGTTGTTGTTGCGGCTCGTGCGGAAGGATGCGCGGCTCGCTGTTCAGGCCCACGGAAACATGCACCGAGATTCGCCTCAATAATACGTGGACGGCCAACGGTCGGTGCTGCACAGGATTTGGGCTACATCACGAGTGCATAGAATTTTTTTCCCGCACGGACGCACCCATTATTATTCTATCAATCTATGGACGGAAAGGCCCAAGAGCATTCGTATGTTCGGTGACATTCGATATCCAACTACTACACGAAAGATGCGTTCCACATTCCAACATATTCCTCCGTCCACATTCCAACATACTCCTCTGTCCTAAAATATATGTTATTTTCGCTTTCTAATAAACAATTACATGTAATTTTGGCACGGCCGGCTGGAAACAAGTCATTACCAGCGGCTAAATTACGGCCGGCCGTAATTTGGCTTATCGCACGGCCTTTCCCTTTTTGGTAAAAAGTACAATTATTCTATTCCTTTTTCGGCAAGGATACTACTTAGCAAGTTAGCATTTGTTTTTTGGTGAGATGTGGCTAGGACTAGATCCCGACCACACATTCGCACATCTATATGTTCACATAAAAAGGCAATTAAAGCCCAGACATATGCTTTTAGGTACTACATATATACGTTCACAAAAAGACAATGTTTTCAAAAAAAAAGAACACGTCTCAGAAATCGAATACATTTGCATTTGCAGTTTTTCAAAAAGCACAATGATATACATCTAGCTCCACACATTTGCACATCTTCTCTATACTGGCCTAAATCTTTCTTCGCATTACATCCTGCAGTTAAAAAAAAATAACACGTGTCAAAAAATTCTTACTGGTAGGAGAGAAAAAAAAAGATGCTTATGTTCCTAGAGCTTTATTGGTGATGAGCATGTTGCTGCGAGTAATGCTGTAGTGGATTCAATTTTCCTAGACAATTTAAGTGTCATTAATTAGGCAACAATATCTTCCTAATTAGGCAATTTTATATTCTAAAAAAAACAAGTATAGTATCTTCATTTGTAACCCACAGCCCTCAGCGTGATGAGCATGTTGCTGCTAGTAATGCTGTAGTGGATTCAATTTTCCTAGACAATTTAAGCATCATTAATTAAGCAACAATATCTTCCTAATTAGGCAATTTTTGTGTTCTAAAAAAGCAAGTATAGTATCTTCATTTGCAACCCATAGCCTTCAGCCCTCGGTTTATTTGTAAAAACAAACAGAGGCAGGGTGATGATATCAATAACTAGTTTTGTACAAAAGGTAGGCTAATTCAATGGTTGAACACATAGGATCATAATAACAGTAAAAAAAGGGAAAATAATGATTAGTGAACAACAATGTCACCTACATTAGTCAGCACCCCCACTCCCAATTTGCACTTCCCAACTGAAGAAAATGGAATCTCAGGCTTCCCTAGTCACCTGCGGACGGTTAAAGTTACTTAAGAGCATAGAGTAATGCTTGATTGTAAAAAGAGTAAAGATTATAGACACATTTTTGGTGTTGGACACAAATAAAATTACCACCAGATTACTAATAACTTGCCTGACTAATGATACTAAATTGCTTAACTAAATTTACATGCATATTTTTTGGTGGTACTGTATTGCTCGTCTACACTTTCATCTAGCCTGCTGCACAAACCACCTTTGCTGCCTTCTCTATCCACAGTAACAGCATGGCAGCAGTATGGCAAAAAGTAGGCTGATCTCAACCCATACTGCCCAACTGTAGCTTAGTAGTGGCTATAGTAGTAGTAGGTGGTTATAGCTTGTTTAGCAATTGAAAGCAGTTTAATTTGCTACACCAACACTCCAACAGAGGTGTGCTCATGCTGCATTCTGTGCTTAAGTTCATCTTCTACCTCTAATTGTGAAAACCAAAAGGGTGCTTGTAACATGATAAATAATTAGACTGAGGCACGAGTACTTGCACCATGCCCAAAGAAGCAATAATATTGTTATAAATTAGGCAAAATTGTGTGGTTGATAAAGCAATAATAGTGAGATAACCCGGAAATAAAGATTCAATATAGCTCAGGCATAAGAAGCAATGGGTGTCTATAGTTATAAAGTAGGAGGTATCACCAGATGTTGGTCCTTTAGCATAAGCTTTAAATGGATACATCGAATTCAAGGTGCTTGCAGCTTGCTACTTCACACATAGGCACAAAGTCAAGCTCTAATTTATAGAAGATTAGTGCATATATTAAACGTTATCTGTATTAAATCATATTATTGCCTATATTAAATCATACTATTGCCTAATTCATAGAAGAATATTTCCTAATTGTAAACATGGGCCATTAGTATCGTGATCACAAAAAGCTATAGAAATATATGCATTCATGTTCACTAGATGAATGCCTTGCTCAAAGGCGAAGTAGGATGACATGCTGTTGCTGCTACTGTTCTTGACCACTGCTTTCCTCCAGTAGAACAGCCCCCCAATGATACTTTTCAGAAGTGGCAGTCGATGGACTAACCTGGAGCAACTGCAGGTGGTACTGCTAGACAAAACAGGTCACATGGATTGCTCACCTTCGCCTGCTATCATCCGCCTTTTCGCTGAACCATGGATGTTGATGCTCGTTGGCAAAGATCAACCCACCGCTTGAAGCCACAGCTCCACCCAGAACGTGGCTCCGCCTGCCTTAGCTTTGCCCGACATCTGTCAAAGGAGGAGGTGCCGAGGACAATGATTATCCATTCTGAATTGGAATGAAACAGACTGCATAGAAATGACCTTGTTCAATTGATAAAGCCTAGGGGCATACCACTGATCTTTGATTGCTGAAGCTCAGCACAGACAACTATTCATGTAAAAAATACATGTAAACAGTACATCAAATTGTTTAAAAATACATGTGCAATAGCAAGATGTAGCAACTAAAAAAGTACTTAAAAAGTGGGGGATGTTCCTAGAGCCTTTATTGGCGATGACCAGGTTACTGCTAGTAATGTTGTAGTGGATTGCATTTTCTTAGGCAATTTAAGTGCCACTCAATAGGCAACGATGTCTTCTTAAATGCACAATTTATATATTCTAAAAAAGCAAGTATGGGGTCTGTGTTCATCTGCAACCCATAACCCTAGATATCTAAACCATAAACTAATAGAGCAACTCTGGAAAGAAAGGTAGGAGTCATATGGCTGCTAATGGTGAGACAAATTCACTGAAGATCTCACTTCAATGGAACCTAAGATAGATGGATGGACTGGCAGCACACCTCGTGCGAGAGAGACCACTTGCTAAAATCTGAATATATATAAATTGCCTAATGATTCCCATAAAATTGCCTAATGATTTGAATTATTTTGCCTTGATCTTCCCATAATATTGCCTAGTCAGAGTAAATTTAGTTGCTTATTCCCAATGAAGTTTAGTAACTAGTTAATGCACATTTACGTTTAGTTGCTCTAAATGCTGATTATTGACACCTACATAAAACCTAACACCACAGCCAATTCAAGAATGAACGATCAACAGTCACTAGGCACTACTTCAAATGTGGGAGAACCCCAAACAAATGGAGAATCAATGTCTCCAATGGAGCAGAATAGAATGGAACAACTTTCAAGGATAGCTACTGACAGAGCACAAAAAACTTCCAAAAGAACAGAAGCTAAAAGCATACATATAAGCAACATGCTAGAAGTGATTACAAGCCAAAAAGGAAAATGGTTAATAGTGTGATTAAAATCTCATCAGCTTGGTTAATAGTTTGCTGGAAGTGACTTCACTATTCACTGAAAATAACACTTCTAAAACTCAAGATGTTCACTGAACTTTACTTTAGTCTATCAGCTTGGTTTGATGCTTACACCAAGAAGCTACTGCTACTAGCCAAACTGAAAATGAAAACATCAAGACACCTATATTGCTTACCTATGCAAAACTGAGGAACAATCTCGAGCTGGACACCTCTGTTGTACCTATGATCGACTAATATTGAGCTGCTGCTAGAGAAACTGAGTTGCAGTAGGACCTTATGAATGCAAAACACATTTTTTGCTACACAAATCCATAGTTCTGTAATTGTGCACCCTTAGGAAGAAAATATGAAAGGCAATTTAATGTAAAATCTAACCTAAAAAAAATTCTAGCAAAAAATGGAAAACCCGCCGCATCATAGCAGCATATCTGAACTTGCTCTTTAGTTGCCCACATCAATGCAATGCCATCAAGGTATGTCAAGGTTTATAGAACACTGAAGTTTCATATTATAAGCCACGGAATGTAAGGTCCATTACTACTGTCAATTTATTTATGTACAAGCATAAACAGTAGGTGCTTTGCCTTTTCATTTCAGTAGCTACAGATAGTCAAAAATTATAGAGAAACAAAGTTCAAGTTACACAAAGAGAGAAGACTAAAAAAGCAACAGGGGTACAGACTAAGGTGCTTGCTAAACCCATGATGAGAAACAAAAAGACCAATTTGCTTGCTATCAATTTATTTTTACTGAACCATCGCCGTTGGTTCACAAAGCATATAAGAAGACACATGTCAAATAATTTTGAGCAATCTGCAAAAGATTCATAATTAATATGTACTATTTTGGCATCTTCATTCAAGGTCATAAAAAAACTTGTAAGCCCACATCAGTGCCAGGTTTCAGTCGCTTGCTCAGATAAGAAAATGCAAAATGCTAGATTCACAAAAGACAACTGCAACTGCTACCCATAGGCTATAGATGCCCAAACGAACAAATATTCTAGGTACTTGAATGATAGATGCTATGCCTCACTACTTTCTACACCAATCAAAATAAACTATTAAGCAGCCAAGCAGCAAGCAAGCAACTATCCTATATCAAGCAACAAATATTCTAGTCAGATGTCTAACTGTTTGCACGCATAGCTGCTCGTCAACGCTGGCACACCGCATGGCGACGGGTGGTGCCTTTTGGTCGAACGGTCATGCCTAGAATTATCTCTGAAATTCAGCACTAAGCCCACTCCATTTCATTTTGGACCTCTTGCGGATCGATCACTTTTCCTAATGCAGCAGTTTGGCAGCTGATTGGTGCTAGATGGGATTGGTTGTTGCCAAATGCCTAAATAACAAATTCATTCACATATTCACATGCTAAATGCCTATAGGATACCAGAAACTCTTTTGTGTGGCATTCATACGCTAAATTTCTAAATCACAAATTCGTTCACATATCCATAATCATCAATTACTCACCAGATGCAGAGCAGCAGTCGGCACGTAGCAGAGGCAAAAGCAGCGGGAGCAGATGCAGGGCACTAGAGTAGCGACGCGCGGCCATCGGGCACTGGATACTTGGGCAGGGGCACGGGCGCTGGCAGCCCGGCCATGCTGCTGTGCTGGAGGATGGGGACGACCCATCCAGTGGCCTAGCGGAGGCTCAGATCTGAGGACGATAGCAAATAGCTTGCGTTAGGGTTGGAGAGCTCGGTTTCACCCACCAGGAAGGAGAAGGAAGGAAGGAAGGAAGGAAGGAAGGAGGGAGTGGACAACCTGGTGGGTGCTCATCGCCGGCGAGCGGCCGAGGGCCCGACGAACATCTGGCGTAGGGTGGGGGCGGTCCTCAATCTCGGCGGATCCGCCATGGCCGACAAGGATGGGGGGCGGGGAGGAGCTCGGCACATGCATGGGGAGGCGGTGGAGCGCAAGCGCGAGGAGGTCACCGGGGAGAAGCTCGTCGTCGCCATCGCCGGGAGAGAGGAGCGAGAGAGAGAGACGGGGAATGAAAGGTTGAAGACGATGAGTGTGCGTGTGGTGAGGAGTTGGTGTGCCGTGCGACAGGACACGGGCACGGCCGGCTGGAAACAAGTCATTACCAAATAATAAGTATCATCAATTAATATCATATTAGTTTCATCAGAAATATCTTTGAATTTAGTTTTTTAATAAATTTATTTAAAAATATAAATATTATATATATTTTTTGTATAAATCAAGTTAAACTTGTGGCACGGAATCGTAAATGACAAATACTTCGGGACGGAGTAGTACATCCAATTGTTCCATTCATTGACTCGGCCGGTAGAGTCGATGATCATCCGTGCCGACTTCAGATTTTTCCAAAGAAAAACGACCTTAAATTAGGTGAGTACACTACGTCAAAATTAATTTGTAAGTGACAGCTCCATTTTACTGTAGAGACGCCTGGTGATTGAGCCGCCCTACAGTGGGCTGGCTCTAGTAGTCAAGCCATCATCAAGAAGTCGCCTCTTGCTCGGCAGGGAGAAGGAAGGAGGCGTGCGTTTCCTTGGACCGCTCGGAAGAGTACTGCTACTTGCCCACTCAAGTCGCTGTCGCCAATAATTTTGCCTGTTTGGCTGGTAAAGCTAATTTCAATGGGGTTTCATGGAGTTTCATGGGCATTAAATACGCTGACATGACACAGTATTTATTAAGAGAGAGACTATAAAAGATTCATGGGAGTAGAGAGAGTTTCATGGGGATGAAACTCTTATGCACTGTTTCTAAAATCTGAGTGCATATAAAATTGTGCCATAAAGGTGTGCGCTTGCAGTAGTCGAGAAGACACGATTCCGCAAAGTCTTCCTGCAATCCACTGTATCTGAATGCACGTGTGACCTGCCTAATTGCCATAGAATCTCCAGAGATTATCCATTAATAATTGTGCAGATTCTTTAGTTGTAGGAGCAACGCGTGACCTGCCTAATAACTGCCGTCGTAGTCCGCGCTGACCGGCCGGGCTCACGGTCTTGCAAAGTTGCAAGCGGCAGCTTCCTCGCGAGTTCTCAGCTCCATTCCACCATGGTCCACCACGAATCGCAAAAAATGTCACCGAACACTGTCCATTTGCCGTTTCAGCTGCTGCTGCTGCTGCTTGTCCTCTTCATTTTACTGCTGGTTGCGAGCGGAAGCATGCTTGGAGATGGCCCGGTAGAATGCGCGCATAGTAAGTGCAGTACAAATTAAGTGCTTCCCTGACCCTTTTTCGTTTTAATATACGTATGGGAGGATTATATTACTTCACTTTTACGGCCAATCTATGGAGATTTTGGGGCTATATATCGCCTGTTCATTCGTTTTCCAATTCCATCCAACAACCAAACTCTATAGACAGGGGGATTATATTACCTCCTCTAATACGTGCTAGCTATTGGTGCGAGATCGGTTCACTTATTTTTACTGCCAATTCCATGGAGATTGAGGCTAGCTTGGTTCCCATCCAAAACCAGATTCTAAAAGAAATTTCGTCCTATTTATTTCCATAACCTCAATCACATCAACGTTACGTATTCTCGGTATATATATAATTTGCCATCTACTAGTAACTAGTATAGCCAAGTTACTGGAACTACTGTTTCATGTTCTGTACATGTTTCTCTAAATCAGGCCTTGTTCGGTTGGGCTCTAAGTTTCAACTTTTTCCACTCTCTCTCCATCACATCAATTTTTATCCATATATATGGAGCATTAAATATAAGTAAAAAAAATAACTAATTACACAGTTTAGTTGTAAATCACGAGACGAATCTTTTGAGCCTAGTTGGACCACGATTAGATAATATTTGCCAAATAAAACGAAAATGCTACTATTTATCGGATTGCAAATTTTTTTGCAATCCGAACGTGGCCCTAATGGCCTAACTTTTGGACCGCCATTACTGCAGGTGATCCGAACAACCCGTGTCCAAATCTGTCCGATCCCCATCCTCCTCCTTGGTAAGCATAATTGAGAGGGGGTCTGTGTAATCTTCTACATGATGTACAGGAAGATCAGAGACGTGACAAGCTAAATACTAGTATTGGAAAAGTTCGATACTGATCATTTAGATTCCTGATCACCAAAGGGCCGTACATATACAACAAAGCGGTCCACTTCTGCAATGTATTAAAAAAAATGAAGCAATAAAAGCTTGCTCTCTCTTAATTTACATCCAATCTGCTTTGTTCTCTGTACATGTGACTGTGAATGTGTGCACCAAAGAGATGAATCTTGGTTTGGTTAGCGATGAACACATTTTTTAGGAGAAAGGTTTCCCCTCATCCTGCTTGTATTTGAAAAAGCTTACAGTGTTTTGTGCACCCGCCAGTACCAAGTTACGACCTTAAAATTACGACCTTAAAACCAAACCCCGGGCCTGATTACAGAAAAGTATATAACAGTAGCAATTTTTTTTTAAAAAAAAGATAAGGTTTAATTGGATAGGCTTAATTGTTTGCTGGCTAATAACTTTTTTTAGTGGAAGCTGGCTAGTAACTAGAGCTAATTGTTAGCTGAAAATCGCTCAAGCAGTTTAAGCCTAGTTAAGTTGGGCTGGGTTGATATGTCAGCCCAGGGGTAGCAATACTCTGCAGAATTTGAAGTTCTTGTTCTGGCATTGACTAGACCTCTCGAACGTGGGCCAGCTGTGTTCCAAGAAGCCCTCGGCCCGGATATGCGCGCACGAAATCACTTTGATCGATCTTGCACGAAATAACATTTTCTTTTCTATTAACGAGTTAAACGCGTTATGATCAACCGAAATTTGCTAGCTACTTAGCTAGTCTATACTATGCTCCAATGCCAATGTTGTCTTCTCAACTGACAGTGACGGGCTTCCTCGATTAATAATAACTCCAGAATACAAGTTGCTTGCCCGGCGATATACGCTCCTTTGGCGTCTTGAGTTCGGAATGCTCAATGGAGCCACTCGCTGATGACAAAACATGAATGCTCGTATATTTTTCCCTCCGGTCTTGCCAAGGAAAGGCCCAGCTGTACGCACTACTGGAAACTCAGATTGTTCTGTGTGTGTAAAAACACACAGAAAAATACGAATACCCACAGAAAAATATTTTTTTCGACGGTGTACTCATAGAAAAATACCCATGGAAATAGAATGACAGAAAAATTGAATTTTTCTGTGAGTTCACCGTCGAGAAATAATTTTTCTGTGGATCTTGCACACACAGAAAAATTAGGTTCAACCAGATTAAAACCATTTTTTACTGTGTGGATATCGAATAGATAATACAATCATGATTCTGTCGCACGGTAATATATTTATGATCACGTGTTGTACTACCACCTCAAATAGATAATACAATCATGATTCTGTCGGTTCAGCTTAACTTCGCAGAAAAAAAAAACAAATAAATACACAAAAAAAAAAAATTCAAACGGTAGCTACAAAGATATTATAATATATATTGTCATATATATAATATAGTCATAAATTTCATGACACATCACAAGATACTGTGGTCACATTAGAATACATATCTTAACACTAAGCAGCAAGCAGCATACACCAATGTTTGCCTAGATTAAAACATTAGGGTTTTTGTATTTTTCTGCGAGGATATTTGAAAACCCACAGAATAATTGTTATTTTTCTATGCATACTAGAAAAAACCCACGGAAAAATTGATCACCCACAGAAGTATTCGAGTTTCCAGTAGTGACGTAGTATATTCGGCCGACAGAAGTCGATCATCACCGTCCGGAAATTAACAAAGGTCACCCAGTAGCCAAGTCGTTGCTTGCCCGCCATTTCAATCCTCTTTTATTTCCGGCTGCGAAGAGAAGCAAGAATAATTACACTTCCTCTCATCTACTGCTGCGCTCTCAGTCGCCAAGTCCAGGTATCTGCGTTACAGACTTACAGTTTAATTCTTGATTAAAAACGTTGATTCAGGCATGGATTTGGCATCAATTCAATTTCCTTCCATGTCAGGCACGTGACACCAAAAACAAGGAGCATCCATGAATATTATGCGCGTGGACTCGTCATCTCCAGGTGCAAAGTTATGCTTGAGCCGTGAACCCTGCCAGTTGCTCTCCTAACTGAAAGGAGACCAAGACACTTCTTCATGCTCTTGCACTGTATTCTTCTTCAGTAAATCAAGGTACTAGCATTTGAAAAATTTCCATACGTACTCTGTAGTCTGTTATCAGCAACTATCGAAACATGAAGCCTTGTTTTGCATTTACGATTTCCGAACAATGCTTTGAGAATACAGAATAAAATTCAGATTACTGTAAGGGTAACAACCTCATGGATGTTTTTTTTAGCTTTGCAGTTCCTATATCGCCATACACTCATTATGGCTGAGGTAATATTATCACACTTGGCAACCTCGGTTCTCCAAAAGTCACATCCTTTGGCACAGAGTGGGCTGTTAATGAGATTAAGTCAGCCTGGAATGTAAAGAAAGAAATAGAGAAGTTGGAAAGGTCACTGAGATCAGTTTGTGCTGTTCTTCATGATGCTGAGAGCAAGCAGTCTAGTCCACATGCCCTCCAAGAATGGTTGGATAACTTGAAGGACGCAGTATACAACATAGATGATGTATTGGATGATGTGGCTGCCAGAGCTCTAGAACAAGATGTACATAAAGGTTTCTGTGCTCAACTTCAACATCTACTAGTTTCTGCCTTTGAACTTAGTCACAAATTAAAAGAAGTTCGTGATAACCTTGATGAGATAGCAGCCAATAAATCACGGTTTGGATTAACTGAAAAGCTATTTGATATCCCAGCAACTAAAAAAAGTAGCAGGGAAACACACTCCATCATTGAACCAAACATTATTGGGAGAGATAGAGCTAAAGATGAGATAGTTGCAAGGATTCTAGCCGCTGCAGACTCCACATGTCCTTTGTCTGTACTTCCCATTGTTGGTTTAGGGCAGCGACGGACGCAGCGGTGGGGCGGAGGGGGCTCGAGCCCCCCCTACAGCGATGAACCCAGTGGAGCAGTGCGTGCGGCGGCAGCAGGCTCAGCCCGGCAGCCGGCGGCGGCAGCCCCCTCGACGCGATTCCTGGATCCGTCCCTGGTTTAGGGGGCACTGGGAAGACTGCCTTAGCCAAACTAATTTACAACGATGAGCAAATTGCCAATAAGTTTGACATGAAGTTATGGGCATGTGTCTCTGATGTATATGATCGTAAGAAGATATTGGATGACATAATACAATCATCTACTGGTGAAAGCCACAAGCAACTAAATCTTGAGGCACTACAGCGTAAGTTGCGTGAGCTTTTACATGAAAAGAAATATTTTCTTGTGCTAGATGACATGTGGAATGAAGAAATCAGCGAATAGGAAGATTGGAGAACCCTTCTATGTAACGGTGGCAATAATGGAAGTGTCATTGTAGTTACCACACGTGGTGCAAATGTTGCATCAGTGGTGAAGACCTTGGAGCCATATGAAGTTGAAAAGCTACCACAAAAAGAGTGCATGGAAGTATTTATTCGTTAAGCATCCAAAGGTGAGGGGAAAAGGGACATCGAGTTGTTAAAAATTGGACAGTCAGTTGTGGAGAAGTGCTATGGTGTCCCTTTAGTTGCAAAGACATTAGGGTCTACGTTGTCAAGTAGCCGAGAAGTTAGAGAGTGGTATCACATCAGTGAGGAGAAATTGTGGAATGCGAAGGAAGACAAAGATGGAATTTTGGCAGCGCTACAACTAAGTTATGATGCACTACCACCCCATCTGCGAGCATGTTTTGCTTCCTTATCCACTTTTCCAAAAGACTACATACATTTTAGGGTTTTAACTGTTATATTTTGGATGGCATTAGGGTTTCTGGATAGAGGAAAGGAAAACAAGGACCTGATGACCATGGGACAAGAGTACTTTCATGAACTTTTAGAAAGATCACTTTTACAAGATCAGTGTATTCTTTTTGACAATAATATGTCATATTGTAAAATGCACGATCTTATTCATGATCTTTCAAAAAAAAGTGTCCCAAAAGGAACATACAGTTGTTAGTTGTGAAAAACTTGATGTCAGTGAAAGGGTTATACACCTAACATGGAATCGCCAAGACTTCTCAACGGAGATGAAATTCCCTAAACAGCTAAAAAGGGCTTGTAGGGCAAGGGCATTTATAAGTAGATACAACTTTGGCACCATGAGTAAAGCCTTTCTTGAAGACCTTTTCTCAACTTTCAAGCTCCTTCGTGTCCTAGTTATTTTTTGAAGTTGAATTTGAAGAGCTACCAAGTTCGATTAAAAATTTAAGGCACCTAAGGTACCTAGATCTACAATGGAATAGGAAACTCAAATACCTACCAAATTCTTTATGCAAGCTAGTGAATCTACAAACGCTCCATTTGTATCACTGTGACCGAGGGACGGATCCAATGGTGGGGGCGGGAGGGGCTCAAGCCCCCCTACCGCCGAAACCCGATGGAGCCGCAGGCACGGGCGGCGGCATGCGGCAGCCCTCAGCCTCGGCGAAGCGGTAGCGGTGCCGGCCCGGCGGCGGCGGCAGCCCCCCCTAGAAGAAATCCCGGATCCGTCCCCTCGACCGTGACCAGCTAGTGGAACTACCTAGAGATGTGCATGAACTTGTCAACCTGACATGCCTCTATTTGACATCAAAGCCGAAACATTTGTTAAGACATGGGTTTTGTGGTTGGCTTTCCATGGTAATTCTAGAGCTGTGGGGTTGCTGTGAGCTAACATCTTTGACTGAGGGACTTGGAAGCCTAACTGCCCTCAAAGAGCTATGCATCTTCAACTGTCCAAAGTTGGCTTCTCTTTCCTCTGCCATGAGGCAACTCTCCAAACTCCAGAAGTTGCTTATTAAAAATTGTGCAGAGCTTGACCTGATGGAACCAGAGGAAGCCAGTGGGCTATGCTCCCTTCGTTCACTCAGACTTGTCTCTCTTCCAAAGTTGGTGGGATTTCCAGAGAGCTTCAAATCTGCTGCATAATCTCTTGAATATGTTTGGATTAGCGGTTGTAAAGGATTGGAGAGGCTGCCAAGTGTAGTCCAAGACTTCACTTCTCTTATGAAAATCGTCATCCGTGACTCCCCTGCATTGAGCAGGAGATGCACGGTGGGTTCTAGGGAGGATTATCATCTTATCAGCCACGCCCTTGAGATAGAGATTGATGGAGTGTGGTTGAAATGGTAGAATTATTGGTTTTGGTTTACTTGCCGATTAATCGAAATTCACATTTTCTTTTTTTCTTGCAGCAACCAAAAAAAGTATGGATTTATCTTACTCTGTTTGTCTGCCTATTATTATGCACAGAAATGGGCGAACCTGACAACCTTGGTGGTCGTCTTGAATCGTGGCTGGACGCCGTACGGCACCGTCCACCGATCAAGTGAGCTCACAGCTAAGCGCACACGCTTCCTGGTGTTGCTAGTTCTCTGTTGTGTTTCTTTTTACCTGCGTAGTTGGTAGTTGGTTGTTCTTTCCGGGCACCATGCAGTGGCGGATCTAGAAAAAATATTTAGGGCACTAAAACACAGATATTGGCCCAGGAAGGAAGACCGATAGGGCACTCGTCTTCAACCTCCGTTCAGCAGCGTCATTGACGACTCGTCGACTCCAGATCCTCCCTCGAATAGTTCATGGCTCAATTTTTTATGGGGGGCTGAGGGCGCTCCAATGGCGCCACCGGGTAGGAGGGGCTGGTCTCTTCTTCTTTCTGTATCTCTTCCTCTATCTCCCCATTTTTCTTCTTTCCTCTCCCTCTTCTTCCCCCTCATCCTCTACGTATTTCCATTTGTGCAGCAGCTGTAGGGGGGCTGGAGCCCCCCTAGCCCCACTTTAGATCCGCCCCTGGCACCATGCATTTGTATTTGTGGTCTTCTCGTTGTGTGGCCGTGTCGTTGTGTGGTTGTGACAATGACAGTAGTAGTTCGTTGTCTAAATAATGTGGACACAGGTGGCTTAAAGTGTAATAATGTAAGTAGCACATTTACTAGTTGGGTGGGTTGAACTATCGCAAATAATGTACAATCAATCGAGTACCAAACTTGGTGAGCCTATGCATCTCTGTACGTTTAACTTTTGCTTGGTTATTATAACTGTAGTGACCTGTCGTGACATCTCGTCACACTATTGTCTTGCTTTGTTCTTCCTGTCTCTCTACTCTTCCACACTGAACCTTGTGTAAGAAGTGCATTGGGCTGGGTCGTCTATGCATATGAAAGAGGAAACTTATCCTAGTGGCTCCTCTTTCCTCTGTTACTCTGCTGTGTCGCTGCTTCCAGCCTTTGGCTCGTAACTTTGTCCCTCCGAGCTCTGATGACGGCTAAGAAGAAAGGACAAAGGAGGCCCATGGAGTCACTGGCTCGTGATCACGCACAACAAACTATGCTCGTCGTCGATATTGTGCAGCAGACAGCGGCGACGGTGGCATGACGAAAACTCGATGACTTGTCTGCACTGCATGGCCACTGCTGCTCATCAGTTTTCGTTTTAGGAGAAGGGTGCCATATCACCGATATTTCGGCATCCAATATCAGATATTTAGGCTGCTGTGAAGAGCTAGGCTTTGATTATTTGTTCTTTCAAGTTGGATGGATGGTCCGTAGGAACGTAACAACAGAACCTTGAGCCGTGAGGTTTGCAGTTGCACACCGTACAACTACTCGCACAAAATCATGGTGGAAGCAGGGACAGATCTACAGGGGGGCTAGGGGGGCTCCAGCCCCCCTACAGCTGCTGCACAAATGGAAATGCGTAGAGGATGAGGGGGAAGAAGAGGGAGAGGAAAGAAGAAAAATGGAGAGATAGAGGAAGAGATAGAGAAAGAAGAAGAGACCAGCCCCTCCTACCCGGTGGCGCCATTGGAGCGCCCTCAGCCCCCCATAAAAAATTGAGCCATGAACAATTTGAGGGAGGACCTGGAGTCGACGAGTCATCAATGACGCTGCTGAACGGAGGTTGAAGATGAGTGCCCTATCGGTCTTCCTTCCTGGGCCAATATTTGTGTTTTAGTGGCCCATTTAGACATGTCATGTAGAGTAGAGAAGGTCTCATCAGGAAAGAAATAGATCGGCCTTTTTTCCCTTCCTCTATCAATCATTCACGGCCTCACGACCACGGGCGCAGGGTGTGACAGAACCCGACCAATTTATCCGAGATTAAGCGTAATCGTCCCGGTAATAACGTTGACAAGCATACACCGCTTCTTGAATAAATCCGGTAGTCCGCCGAGTGTCACGAGGGACCTCGGTAAATCAACTTACAACCAGGATCATGATTAAGGTATATCATACATCAGCATACGTGAGTACAAATGGAAATAATTATACAATGAGTTTTATTACAACCCGGGTTCCAAATAAGTTACATAAAAGTCATCTTTATTTCAAACTACAATAACATAAGTGTCTTACATCTCCAGTTTTATTCAAGCCTCCTTTACAGGCATGGTGACAGAGTTATAGATATGGCCAAGCCCACTGGCGTTTACTCATCCACGTCATCCACAGGATTATAACATGTAACGCAATAACCTTCATAAAGTATGTCACCTGCAACGGTGGGTAAAAACCCTGAGTACTCAATTATACTCCACAAGACTTACCCGACAGGTAAAGAAAAGGCTCCAAGGTAAATGACAAGTATGAAAGGAAGTTTGGGGGCTAGCAAGCTTTGCAGAAAATTGCTTACTAACTTGATCCTTATTTCAATTATTAATGACTAGTTCCTTTAGCTAATTAAAGCTACCTTGCATTGGCTAAGTCATTTCAAATTCATAACAACAATTCTACTAAATGAGGTACCACAATATAGTCCTTCCAATCTCAACATTAGTTATCATTTCTTAACTACGTCTCTGTGAAAAGGTATGAGTTTCTCACTATCCGGGAGAGACGGTGATTCGAATCGATTACACCAGCTGGGTAAAGCCCGTATCACACACTCTTGCAAGCCGGCCAAAGCTTGCTCAAGTCATTGCTCGCTCTATTCGAAAGATAGGCTTGATCACGCTATGCAAAACTCATGGTACTGCGTCTCACAAGTCGTGCCCGTTCAGCCCATAGCCCGTAGTCACGCAGGGTCTTGACCAATACCCTTTCCCCGTCCGTTCGTCCCAGTAATGCATAAGCGGTTCAAGAACTACCTCGAATAAGCTAACCAGTTTCACCATCGAAACGAGTTATTCGGCGGTTATGTGAAGGTACGTTCAATCTCATACCTAGATCCAGAATATGGCTCGGTCCTTAATCGACACAGACGGAAAACACCATTTCCTCCCGGTCTCCAATTATTAACCATCATATGATTAAGGACATCACAAGTATAAACCTCGGGTTACGGGTGACAGGAATCACCCGACTCTTAATTATCTAAGCATGGATAAGCATCAACTATCTACCAATACTAGTGGAATGAAAAGGTGTATTTGAGTGGACAAGGCGTTCATACAACAACGGTATCACGCCAGTCCTATAACGTAATGTGTAAAGTAAAGCATTTGAAATTAAGTAATTGCATTTTAAAATAGAATAGGTTAATGGAATGCTCGGGGCTTGCCTTGACGAAAAGTGGAGGGACCGTGGTTAGGGCACTCGGCAAAGGGGTCGATGGTTCCTTCTTCTCCTTCGGGTGCTGACTCCTACAGATCCTCCTCGATCATGGTGTACTTGATGGTAGGTTCTTCCTCGGATCTTATATGAATGTATGTGTTGCATAAATACCAAGAATGCATATAGGATGCATGATGATAGCATGAAATGATGCATTATGCTATGATCAAGTTGATGGTAATGATGAGAAGCCACATAAGGTTCCATGTGTGCAATTCTCTTTCTCTGATGACAACACTCAGATTATCGAGTTGTATAAAAGAACCCACACATAACTTGTTATTATATTTACTTGAGTAAGTGCATATCTCTTCTCTGGGAGAATTGATTTAATTACCATACATGATCACCCATCACTCACTAACTAGCATAATTAAATTGTTATTGCTAACACCGGAAAGGCTGAGGATCAGTGGGGTTTATGATCCAGGGCAAAACAAAATAATTTAGAAAGTCATACAAGTATCACGTAGTAGTGTTCTCTTTTAAAGGTATATAATGCATACACATTTATATATATTTATTCCAAGAAACGTGACATGAAAAAATAAGACATATATAAACTAATTGAATTATTTTAAGGTCAAGCAGTACTCTGAAATCCTAAAACAGTAAAGTATCACATACAAGAAATCATACTCCTTCTCCTTTTCTTTTATTTCTAATTTTAGAAATAATGATTTTATAAAACATTCTCCAATTCTTCTCAAACTTTTTATACAGATTGATACTATCATAAAATGGGTGTAAAATAATTTTCATGAATTTTGGATTAATATTTCATCCTAAAAAAATCAAGGAACATCCATTTATTAATTAAAAGGGGTAATTTTAGATCAAAGCAAAATAACTCTTTTTCTAGGTTTCATATTTTTCCCACATAGATTCCATCACAGGGAGGCTACACAAAAATTTTCAGAATTTTTGGAGCTCAATTAAATTCTATACAAAAAAAAGACATATCTCAGCACTATTTGGAAAATTCAAACAAATGGAAAAACAGTCGCGCAGAGTGTCATTCCCACAAGACCCAGAGCTGGTCGATCGACAATTGGGCCCCGCTGGTCAGCAACAGCGCTCCCACGCTGACCGCGGGCGGGGCGGCGCTGGTTGACCGGCGATTACTCGCCCGACGGTGAGGTCACCGCCCGACGAGGTCGAAGACCGGCGTGCTCGGGATAACCCTGCGCATCTTCCTAGGGGGTTGGTTGACCTCCCCGAGTTCCATGGTGCATATCCCGACGGCCATGGCGGCACAGTGGCGCCACGGCCTCAACGGGCGATGATCGCCGACGGCTTATCCAGTGAGTCCAAGGCTACGGTCGCATGAAACACACTACCTCTAATCGGCCCGGACTTCTAATTGGACGATAGGAAGCTATCTATGCTATTGGTTGCAACGGCGGCGGCTCGGCAGAGCTTGAGTTTGCCGGCGAGGCATGTTCCGGCCGTTAGTATGCCCTAGAGTTAAATTATAGGGTTCGGCATCCATCAATGATCATCTACGGTCACGGTGCTCACTTCGGTTGCGTCGGAAATGGTGCAGAGACGGCTGGCCAGGGGAGATGGCGTTTCCGGCGACGTGAACTCGACGGCGAGGCGGCGTTCGGGTGTGTCCTGTGCCACAGAGATACCAATAGCGAGCCGATCATGATCATGACATCAACACGAAGCTAGAGCAACAATTGGTCATGTGAAAGGATTAGTAAAATACCCTAGCGGCGGCGGAGGCAAGCTCGACGGAGTTTAGGCCGGTCGCGAGGAAGAAGACTACGATTACGGCGACTCGATGGGTTTCAGGCGGCTTCACTGGGTGCGCCCGACGCGCAAGGGGGTTGCGAAACTGGTGACAGGTTTAATTTGGATATGATGAAGCAACAGGTGTGAATTTGATGACGGAGTGAGCTCGGGTCATTGGCGGCGGAAAAGAAGGAAATGGCGACGGCGGCCGATGTGGCTATTTATAGGCAAATGCCGTGCACAATGAGGTAGCCGGGGGGCGACACGAGCTCACTCACGTGGCAGCCATTGTATTCCCTGCGCGCGAGTGAAATCCGGGGAAGATGTTGCGATGGCGGCGATGAGCGATGGTGGAAGAGAGCCGAACGGCGGTGAGTCGGACGGCGGCGGCAACGGCATGGGCGCAAAACGGACCCTCCATTCTCCTGCGACCAGCGCGAAGCACGCAACAGGTCCGGCACGGCGTGGCGATGGCGACCAATCGCCGGCGGCCACGGATCGCTGACGAGAAGGTGCTGCAATGGGCGGCCACTGTAGCGACTGAAACCGCCTCTTTCTCCTCTCTCTAACTCTCTGCTCAAGCCACGAAATGGCAAACCAATTCTACCTCTATATTCTCTGATGTATGAACTACAATTTTGATTAAAGGATCACTAACTAATTCCTAATGGGCTGCAAACTATAAGCTGCTAAACCTCCCTAAAAACACACTGCTCGAGCTCATCCAGGCTTATTCAGTTAAGCAGGGTTCCAAAAATATTGATTAGCTATGTTAAGCAATTAATTAAGGGATAACCAATAGCAACTAAACCCAACCAATTACACGGTATTAAAGTACAAACTCTGTATTAACTAATGATGAATTAGATTCCAGGGATTGATTTAGGAAAAAATAAAATTACCTAGCCCTGAAAACTGAACTTGACTGCTGCAATCCAGGACAGAATTTTTCTAAGTCACTTACTGGATTTAAATCAAATTCAAGTTTAGAGCCACTGTTTGAGCAACTTAAAGTGGGATTTAGCCTTAAGTCCTTAAATAAAAGTTGTTACATATATTTTGTACTTCAACTTTTATTTAGGGCTTATCCCCAAAAACTGAGTAAATCACCTACTTACATGTTGAACTACTTAGTAACTTGATAACAAACAATATAGACATTATCATCACATGTGAGCCTATTTAAGCAAAAAGTTGTGTATAAACCCTATTTCAAACATGATCCTAAACATGTTTAAGCAATTTTTGAGATTATTACACAACATGTACCTTGCACACATAGAACTTGCAGTAAATCATGATTATGATGAGATGCAAAATGATGCTTATGCCTTAATGCAAATGCAATGTACTTGATTAACATGTAGAATGTTACACAGGGTGAGCGGACGGAGCCACGGAGGTGCGGGCGAGCGGTGGGCTGCCGGTAGACGAAGGCGCTGCTGGTTGCCGGGCGAGCGAAGGCGCTTTACGGGCATGGGCCGGACGGCGGCAGGCGGGAGCGCCGGAGGCAAAGAGCGGTCGCGCCCATGGTGAGCGGCGCCACGTTATGCCAGCGAAGGGCGGGCAGCAGCTAGGCAGCAGGTGGCGGCGGCAGCAGGGCTTGCCGGGCGCCATCCAGCCGGCCAGGGGCCTCGCCGTGGCGGCTCGGCAGGGACGGCCAGCAAGCCGAGAAAGCAAGCGGAGAGAGTCGATGAGACAAGTATACAGTATACCTGTTCCTTTTCTTTAGATTTTACTTGAAGTTTGTGTCCCTAATTTATTTGTTTCATTGCATCTAATGATTGACGAAGAATATGGCCATATGAATGCGTCGTCAATCGATCTTTTGTTGGTTAGTTATAAAAGTTGTATTTGTTAGTTCTTTTTTTATGCATTTTATGATGCATTTTCAATTGTTATCTAAATTGTCCTATAAAAGGTTTAATATTGTAATCCGTTAGCTTTGTATGGAATATGTTCGAGTTATGTTGGTCTATCTCTCTTTGCTCTCGGGCCCCTAAATATTTTTTTCTAGATCCGCCACTAGGTGGAAGCAAGCATTTGGGATCGAGTGTGGGTTACAAATACCTTCGGTCGTTGATCGCCCCCGTTATATTCAGTCGTGGATGCACCATCCACTCAAGAAAAAAAAAAGTCGTGCATGTTCCAATCTTTGTAACTTTTTTGCTTCGTTTTAATGAAAAATGTCTCAGACTTGATGGCGAAAAAAAGAAGAAGCAATGGCGTTAATCCCTTCTTATTGTGTATACTAGAAAGGCCAGCGCGGCGTTGCCGCGCTCTCCTTGGTGGAGGCCCGTTGGCCAATCCATTGGATTCTTTTGCGCCTTATCTTTTTTTTTTTAACAATTTATTGGCAAAGTTGATCGATTTGGATCCTAATAATAAAAGCTGATGTTAATTGAGGTAAGAGCTTGGTAATTTATTCTGCAATTATGGTCCATGCTTTTCCATGTAGATACCAGAATTTGGGGGTTAGTTTTACCATTCATCAATGGGGGTTTACTAAGAAAATTATGGTAATATTAATACATGTAAGGTTTAGCTTGTCTAATATGTTTGTTTTAATAAAAAATAAATTGAGAAGGTATAAACTTGTATTTTTGTTTTGGCTGGAGGCTCCCTCAATTTGTCTTTTTGCTTGTTAGTGTTATTTATATTTATAGGGATCCATAGCTATTCTTGTGCATGTCGAGGGTTGAAGGTAAATGAAAATTGATCTATTAACATTTGGAGGTAACTTATATTTATTTGATGTTTAAATGTTTATTCTGGTAACATTGTTTATTGGAATGACATCAAAATGGAGATAAGAATTACAAAAAGGTTTATTAACATTTTGAGTTTTGAGTCATTGTGTTTCAAAAAAAAATTAACATTTTGAGTAGTAGAGCATATTTTAGCATAGAGGCAAAGCAAACTATTTTTTTGAGGAAATGGAAAATATTGAAAAATCAGTAATAATATTACTATGTCAGCTTCTCTATTTTTTCGTTTAGTTTTTCTGTTTATAAAAATAAATTATTTTTTCATGCTCACGTAAACTTTTTTTATACTGGGCACATGGGGTGATTGATAAAACGTTCAGGGGTGGACAGGGACGACATCTGTGGATGCGCCTTATTTCCCGGACCTAAAAAAAAAAATAAAAAAAATACAATGCATTAAGTGGAGCTGGTAAAGGACTTGGTTTAATCTCCTATGTACGATTCCAGGGTATGCGTAGCATTTTCTATATCAGCTTAAAAGGCCAACGCTCGGCTGCAGTCAGCTGTGAGCTGATCGGTAATGTGCTTGTGAGCCGATCGGTCCTCTTTCTCCCTTTGGTCTATGAAGACCGAGTCTACAGGTGAAGAAAGAGAATGGGGTGGGCCTCTGTGCCGTTGACAGGTGGGCAGTGCAGACCGACATGGCTTCTGGCCATTGGCTCACGTGACGTAGATGAGCTTTTGTCTTTGGATTCCTCTGCCCGTCAGTCGTTCCCCATCTGGCCATCTCCATCCGCCGCGCAGTCAAACGTGAGGAAGAGAGAGAGGGCGGAGGGAGACGAGCGACCAAGCGATGGCGGTGGCCCGCATGCATCCTCATCTGAGAGAGATAGCAACGGAGAGGGGAGAAGGTGGGAGAAGAGCGCTGAGCGGCGCAGAGCAAGGCGAGGGCAGAAGCGAAGCAGAGAAGGGAGAGGGAGAGAGATGGAGGGAATAGGGGCAATTCGATGTTGGCTAACGGTGGCCTCGACTCCGGTGAGGTGAGGGAGGCAGGGACGGCGGCGGTCTTGGCCTGGACCCCTGCATTGGCGGCGTCCCGGCTACCTGGCGCGTGCCGGGTTGCGGGCGTGGCGCACCGACCACTCCGGAGCGGTGTGGGATGCTCGTTCGTGGCGTGCAAGCGCTCGGCCTTCGCGTCCAGGTCGTTGCCGGCTCCGACGACCCTGGCCTGTGCGGCGTGCATGGGCGCGGCAGCCCAGCCTGTTCCGGCGCGGAAGAGGTACGGCGTTTTTTCAGGAAGGTGCTGGAAACGACCTTGTTGGCTCGTGCTTTGGCTGTGAGAGATGACGGAGGAGAGAGGAAAATATTTCTAGCTTGACATGTGGCGAGAGAATAAGCATGAGATGATGGTAGACACGTGACATGATTGTAGGCTAGATGTCATGGTGCAAAATTCGTTCTTATATAAAACATTCTTGTTCGGATAGGCTCAAAGTTCCAACTTTTTTCACTCTCTCTCCATCACATCAATTTTTATCCATATATATGGAGCACTAAATATAAGTAAAAAAATAACTAATTACACAGTTTAGTTGTAAATCACGAGACGAATCTTTTGAGCCTAGTTGGACCACGATTGGACAATATTTGTCAAATAAAACGAAAACTCTACTATTTATCGGATTGCAAAAATTTGCAATCCGAACGTGCCAAACCACACTCACATTTACCCGCGAATCCAGCTATTTTACAATTCTGCAGATCATTAAAACCGTTAAAAAGGACCACACATGCTGACATGCGGGTAAAGTTGAGGTGGTTTCCTTATTTTTTACTATTTAGCCCTTTTTTCGAACTAAATTTATATTTAGACCCCTAGAAAATTTAATTCTGTTTTTGGACCCTGAGCTCGGCGCCGTGAAGTACGGCGTCGAGGTAACATGTCTCGACGCCATAGGTTATGGCGCCAAACCTTGAAACCGGATAGTGACATGGCGATGATATGGCGCTGTCGTGGCAGCTCAGCGCCACAATATATGGCGCCGACCTCGGCGCCACGAACTCTGGCGCCGACCTGCAGAGAGCTCCCGCCGGGCCTGTGCGCGGGCAGTCGGTCTTCCTCCCCTGTGTATAGTGGGCAGCGGTGTCACGTTCTATCCTATCAGCATACAATTGTTTACTGCGGTCTACTAGTAGCTCTAGCCTCTGACACACTGCACCCCATTTGTTTTGCATGACACGAGCATGCAATGCTGCCTAGCAGGACCTCGGTCGCATCACCTTGTCCATGCATATAGTACTAGATCCAATTGAGGACGCTCCGTATCTTGTAGGGATTTTTTTCTACTGGTCAGTAGCAATCCTAGCATAATGAAAATAAACAGTAAAAATAAGGCACCATCCTCGCTAAAATATATTAAGCTAGCGGCTAGTTTACTTCCTTTCAAGATAAACAGTTCATAATTAACAACAAAACTGTAGAAAAATACAAGCGGTTTGTAAGAGCAAACATTAGAGAACATGGGAGCGGTTATTGACAAGGTTCGTTGGCGAGTGACGACACGTCGACATGAGATCGAACCCTTCTCATGATTGCCTCAGGTCTTCGTGGAAGTTTTTGATAAGTCAAAACCAAGCTGTACAGTACAGACAGAGAACACACACTATAAGTGGTCAGCTCAGCCTTTACTTCAAGGGAGTGTAGCATTCATTTCGAAAAAAAGACGATGGCGTGCATGCGTGGTGTGTGCATGGATGCAAGTGCAGCCTTCGTTTCAAGAATAGTGCATGGCAGCACTGCATTCAAAGCAAAGCTGCATTATGCTACTTTGCCACTGTACTACCTAAAAAATCCCTACAACATACTGTTTCCGTTCAAAAAAAATACAACTATAGGTTACGTGCTGTTAAAATGGTTTATGTTTGATTAAATTTTTAATAAATAGTATTCACATTTATAGCTATAAATAAATTAATTATAAAAAATATTTTATAATTAATCTAATGATATTAGTTTGATATCATAAGTATTAATACTTTTTTTATTTATAATTAATCAAACTTAAGATACTAAAATATGATATTGTGCTAGAATTACATTCTTTTCTAGATGGAGTGAGTGCGTACTAGAGCTGCTGTCAAAAAAAATTGGGGAGCACCAAATTGTCGGTGAGTAGAAATAAAAATAAAAAGTAGTTCTCATTTATGGACAGCGAGGATGCGATTAGCAAGGATCCAAATTCTCGTGTAAATGTTTTGATTCATATTCTAAAAAAAAGAATTCAAACAAAATTAATTTATGAGATCATTTAGCCATAGGTCGATTCTAATTTAAAAAGTTTTCATAAAAAATACATATAAATAAATGCTAAAATCAAAATAAAAATAGAAAACTAAAAAATTCTGATTAGCAAAATAAATTAACAGATTATTTCTATGAAAAGCAAATTAGAAGAATTAAAAAATAAAATATACAAATTTCATAATAAAAGAGAAAAACAACGAATAATCAATCTACTTACGTGATTGAATCTAGGCCTTGTTTAGTTACATGCAAGTTTCACCGAAAGTTGCAAGTTTTTTTTCACTCTCTCTCCATCACATCAATTTCTATCCGTATATATGGAGCATTAAATGTTAGTGAAAAAATAACTAATTACACAGTTTGTTGTAAATCACGAGACGAATCTTTTAATCCTAGTTAGGCCACGATTGGATAATATTTACCAAATATAAATGAAATGCTACAGTTGCAACTTTTTCCACCTTTTCCCATCTAAACAAGGCCTAGTAGGAGTAGATGCAAGGACAAGGTGATGTGACCGAGGTCATGTAAGGCATTGCGTACTGGTGTCATGCAAAACAAATGGGGTGCAAGGTGTCAGAAGCTAGAGCTATTAGTAGGCTGCAGTAAACAACTGTGGCCTTGTTTAGATGCACCTCCAACTTCCAAGTTTTTTCACTCTCTCTCCATCACATCAATTTATACCTACATATAAAGAGCACTAAATATAAATAAAAAAATAACTAATTGCACAGTTTTAGTTGTAAATCACGAGACGAATCTTTTGAGTCTAGTTGGGCCACGATTGGACAATATTTACCACATACAAACAAAATGCTACAGGACTTTTCAATCTCTCTCCTCTCACAAATGATTTGCCGCATGTAAAGAGCATTAAATATAAATAAAAAAATAACTAATTGCATAGTTTGGTTGTAAATCACGAGACGAATCTTTTAAGCCTAGTTGGGCCACGATTGGACAATATTTACCAAATAAAAACGAAGTGCTACAGGACTTTTCAATCTCTCTCCTCAAACCATCTAAACAAGGCCTGTGTGCTGATGTAGGCCGTGTGATGGAACGTGACACCGCTGTCCCACCGCACACAAAGCGGGAGGAAGACCGACGCGCCCGCGCACAGCCTGCATCTGCACGAGCTCTCTGCAGGTTGGCGCCAGAGTTCACGGCGTCGAGGTCGGCGCCATGTATTGTGGCGCTGAGCCGCCACGACACCGCCATATCATCGCCATGTCACCATCCTATCTTAAGCCTCAGCGCCATGATCCATGGCGCCGAGACGTGCTACTTTGGCGCCGTGCTTCACGGCGCCGAGCTCAGGGTCCAAATAAGGAATTAAGTTCTCTAGGAGTCTAAATGTAAATTTAATTCGAGAAAAGGACTAAGTAGTAAAAAATGGCAAGGTGGTTTCATGTCAGCACAAACATCTATCATCACCATGTACACCAGCCCGAGCGCGTCCACGGTCCACAGGTCGCACGAGCTGTCCAACGGGCTCGCCAGCAGCACGGCCTCTCCTGTCTGGACCTGGTCGCCACTGCTGCCTGTGCCATTATACGGGCCAGGAGAGTATGGTCAAAATGGGCCGGCCTGTTAAGCATTACCAGGCTTAAATTGTTGGCATCTATTATGCCCGACATCAACAGGCCTCTCTCCCCTTAGAAAAAAAAAGAGTAAATTACACCGTAGGTACTTAAATTATTAGGTAGTTACCAGATGGTTAATTCAATTGAAAAATATAACAGCTAGATACTTAAACTATTGAATGGCTCCCAGATAGGTACTCCAACTAAAAATATAACAACTAGGTACTTAAACCATTGGTGGTTCACAAATAGATACTCTAATTATAAATTTTATGAGTACATAACGAGACAAATTAATTAAATATAATTAATTCATCATTAGCACATATTTATTGTAGTTCGACCTTATCAAATCATAAGTTCGGTTGTCCAGTGACTATTGCTTATGAGTTGACTTTTGTTATACGAATTTTTTAAGTCTAATTAGTCCATGATTTGAAAAAACCCCGCTCATAAAAGGCCGAGTTGTGTCAAATTATAGACTAATTAGGCTTAAAAATTTTGTCTCACAAAAAGCCAACTCATAAGCAATGGTCATCGGGTACAACCGAACTCATGATTTGATAATATCATGCTACAAGAAATATGTGCTAATGATGAATTAATTATACTTAATTAATTTATCTCGTTATATACTAACAAAATTTATAATTAGAGTACCTATCTAAGAATTATCAATAGTTTAAAGCCCCTGTTTGGTTTGAGAGGCATGAGTTGTAATTTTGTTCTAGTAGCCTCAAGAAGCCACCTTTAAGAGGCTATTTTTTTTGTGTCTACTAACTAGACGGTAGCCCCTTTGTTTGGTTTATTTAGAATTACTTGGGGCTAAATCTAAACTAATAAGAGCTAACAAGGTCTAATTGGGGGTAAACAGTCCATTAGATCATAATTAGTTTATATTTAATTAATCTTTATAAGGTGGACTAATTATCGCACCTAGTTTCGCATAGCAAAACCAAGCACTTTCGTATACATGCGTCCGAGTCTAAATACACGTACAATCTCAAACTACATCATATCCAAGTAAAGTATTTCATTATATCGAATATTCATAACATTATTGTTACACAGTCTTGCTCAACAGCAACATAAAACGAATGCGATAACTAGCCCAGTATTACCACATGGTCTCCAACCGGGTGAAGATCAACTAGTACTCTCGACATCTTTAGGAAAAACTCCTCATAACTAGCATCTGTTACCCATTTTTCAAAGTATAAAACAAGCGTCGATTGGTACATCCACGGGACCCAAGTACGTGACAATACAACAATGTAGATCCTTCAATGGCTTATGTCTGAGTTGGAGCCGCGCACTGGAAGATGTGAGGAGGTATCTATATTTTAATTTCAAAGCGGTTACTCCCTCCATCTTAGAAAGAATATATTTTAAATTTTAAGTTTGATCAATTTTATATAAATAAAAGTAATAATTTTTAATCATGAAATATTTTTTATAAAATTGATTTGGAGTCATAAGTGTGAATACAATTCATCAGAAACTTGATTAAAGGTGAACCACAGTAGATTGGTCATAAATTTGTTTCACTTTCATGAACATATATACAAATTCTAAGGCTCGTTTTGAAAGTGATTGATTTTCCAAGTTTAAATTGTTATATGCTGTTCAATGTTAGTAAAAGGGTTGAGCATTTATGAACCAAGGTAGTCTTTACCTTGTACTATTACTAATTATTAGAGACCCCCGGCCCCAAAGAAGACTCCTTGCTAACGTTCATGAAAACTTGCTAGGAAAAAAGGATAGATTCTAAAAATCCTTACAATAATAAAACATGTAGTTTTAAAATTGGCAGATCCTAACATCATCGTCTATAATAGCCATCGACTCTATTGCATTTTTATTTATAAAAAAGTGTCCAGCTCCACCATTATAAAAAATGTAGCGTAAACTCCTAAATCTTATATATATCTTATTCTTATATCTTTTACTATACAACTAAGGGACGTGGGTGCGCCCGGACGTCCGGAAGCTACCACCCCATCCGGACGCTCCATATACACCTGCCCCGCAAAAGCCCACCTGTGCATACTGCCGCTGCTGCTCGTAGTCGTAGCCTTCGACGCCGCGTGGGCTCGTCTATCTCTCGCCCAATCTTGCTCGGCCTCACTCATCAGCCACCGATGTGTAGGGCCAGCCAAGTCAGGGGTCCATAAGTCAGCCATCTGAACACGGCCTTCACCCGCGATCCTACCTCCATGCTGACCCTGCACCTGTCCCGCATGCGCTCATCTGACACTCACACCTGCCCCGTTGCAGTGCATGCAACAGCGTACCTTCCCTGTTGGGTACTATAATGCTGTTTGGTTCAGGCGTTGCATGCAACGGGAAGGTTAATAACGGTTGCAAGGGAACAGATTATTTGTGACTTGTTTGGTTAATCAACGGAGGCTGCTGCTACCGCTGGGCGCCTTTTCACGGGCTGCAGCTAGCCTAAAACTCCATACTGCTATTGTGCATGCCTGACAATATGCGGGTAATATATGGTAAAAGACATCCAGATTAATTTTGATATACCACAGCAAGACCCGTGCTTAAAATAATTATGATTTCAATTTATTTACAGGATTAAAAAAATCCTCGGCATGAAGTTCCTCAAGGAGAGATGCACCACTTAATTTACTTTTGAAACTTCTAGATATAATACTTACAACATTTATTTAAAGGAAAATGAAACATATGAAATATGCATTTGAAACACTAGCTACGGCACCAAATCTACTTTTAAAAACATTAACATGAAATACTTGCAATATACATCTGAAAATAGGTAAAACAAGCATATGAAACACTTGAAAAAAAAACACCTAAAAACAACTAAAAACCATTTGCAAACATACACAACATCTAGATAAATGATTGCAATATATGTGTAAAAAACATATGCAACATACAGGCAAACACAACTGCAACGTATGTCTAGAAAAAGCATATAAAACATTGAGAAAAGAAATTTGCAACATAAATGTGAAACTGCTGCAACGTATGAAACATGCCGATCTTGTTTTGCAACATTCAGATACAAATATTTGCAACATACGTCTAGAAAAGCACATGAAACATTGGGAAAAGAAATTTGCAACATACATGTGAAACTGCCACAACATATGAAACATCTCAATCTACCTTTACAATTTTCAGATACAAAATATTTAAAATATATTTACTCAAACATTTGAAACACTTCAAACATAACCCCGCAACATTTGTTTTTCATCTCTTCTTCCGTGCGACACATCCGACAAAGACAGAGCAAGGGATATGAAGGCATCGTGGGGTACGGCGGCGACGTGCCTAAGTGGAGCGCGACGCAGGATGGTGGAGCCACGTGCGGGGGATGGTTGCTGTGGCTAACCCCCGGGCATAATTGACCGAAGACCGAAGACCGAACCGAAGTGACCGAGACCGAGACCGAAATGACCGAGACCGAAGTTTTTCGGTCACTAGTTCGGTCCTAGGTTCATACTAACCGAACTTTTTACGGTTAGTTCGGTTATAGGTCTCGGGTAACCGAACTAACCGAAGTAACCGAATATTTAGTTTTTGTTGACAATAATATGTATTTTAGACTACTATTAGCAATATAATATTTATTATAATGGGTTTATATCAACCATCACTCTTATCACTTTGTTTAATCTATATGTTGTATTGTTATTTTTGCATTGAATAGAAAAAACATTGCTAAAATTTGCTACAAATTATACTATTTTATAGCTTTGTTTTGTCTAATCCGGTCGGTTCGGTCATGACCGAGACCGAACCGAACAACCGAGACCGAACTTGCTCGGTCCTGAGTTTTGAAACTAACCGATCGGTCACTGTTTTTAGATGACCGAACTTTCAAGATGACCGAAGAACCGATCGGTTCGGTTCGGTCATGACCGAACGCCCAGGCTGAGCTGTGGCGCCGTCCTCCTCTAAGCCTGCGTCGTTGCGTCTCTGTTGAAATTGGCGTACGAGCCCGAGAGCTCATCGCCATCTTTTACATAGGAATCCTGCTTCCAAACCGAGGCCGGGGAGAGTGGCCACGTCGCCTCGATTTCTCGACCGTCCGATCGGACGAGTGGACGACCCGGATCGGGCAAGACTAGGTCTTTTTGCAATAAAGCCCTTTATCTTTAGTAAAATAAACCCGCAGTCCGACCTCCTCTCTCAGGTAATTTTGCGAAAAACCCCTCGAACTTTGACGAAATGAATCAATGGCCCAAGCTACTCTAGAAGCGTCGACACCGCCTGGCCTCCGCAGGCGTCTCAGAAACGTCTCCGCGGCTTCAAAAAGCGCCACGACCACATCCACGCATGCGCGTCTCCGGTCGCCGTCGGCCGCCGGCGCCGGCGTCTCCCTGGTAGGCGGCGCGGTCCCCGGCGGTGCCCCATCGGTTCTTGCCTCCCGGGGCTGCCGCCCCCACTGCAAAGGTCGCGGCTGCCTGCCCACCCTTTTTCTCCCCCAGTGCGGCGAGCCCGCTGCGCCCCGCGGAACCCCTACAGGCGGCGGCGGTCGTGCCACAGGCGGAGCCTGCTTCGCGTCGGCCTATGCGACGGTGACCAGCCTTGTCTCTGGATCGGCTGCTTTTGCGCCTCGATCCGTGGCTTCGGGCTGGGGCCACCTCTGAGGCGATATAACCTGGCAGCTGGCGCCGACGCTGGCAAAAGTAAAACTGCGGGTCCGTCAGGGGCTCGGCCTTAGGGCAACGAGGGAGAAGCCGGGGCGCGCCTGGGAGAAGCGGTCCGGGGCGGCCCGTTCACCACCATAGCTGCCTGGGACGGGTCGAACCAGGCGCGGTCGCTCCAACGCCTGGCCAAGCGACCAGAGCCCGCCGGCCGCCAAGCCTGGTGCCGCGCTGCAAATGCCCACAGCCAAGCCACACCGCTGGCCGGACCCGGGCGCGGCACCACGCCACCCCCCTGCGCACCTGCACCGCCGAAACGCCTGGCCCTGCACTGCGCCGCCGTGAGCCCGCCGCCTTGCGCCATGGCCTCAAGTGGCTGAGCCGGGCGCCCGGGATGCGCCGTGCCGCGCCACGCACCGCATGGGAAGAGGAAGAGGGACAGAGAGGGGAAGGAGACAGGCGCCAGGGCCGTGGTCACCCGCCCAAGGCCGCCACGGGGAGGGGAGAGGGAAGGGAGAAGGAGACACGGCACCGGGGGCACGCTCGGCAGCCCGGCGCCGCGGCTCACGCCGGAACCCGCTCCGCCCGGCGCCCCATGCCTGCCTCGATCCTTCCACATCTGCCTCTCCCCTGCTCTCCCCATCTCTGCTCTCTTCCTCTCCCTTTTCTCTCTCGCTTGCTCTCTCTGTCTGCACGAGAGGATGAGAACGGGCATGGACATCCAAAGAGCACCGGCCACGTCGCCTGGGCCAGCGGGGACGGCTGCTCGCAGCACAAACAATGGTGTAGTGTCATGCAGGGAAGTTTCTGGATGCGGGAGCACGTGTGAAAATCTGGTCCAAACAACACAGTCAACAACTTAACTCCCGTCAAAAAAAAAAACAACTTAATTCACTGTTTATAGAAGAAGATGTCTCCTCATCTGCGCATTTAAGGCCTTGTTCGGTTTCTCCAATTTGCGTAAATTTTTCCACTCTCTCTCCATCACATTAATTTATACCCATATATATAGAGTATTAAATATAAATAAAAAAAATAACTAATTATACGGTTTAGTTGTAAATCATGAGATAAATCTTTTAAGTCTAGTTGGGCCCACGATTAGAAAATATTTGTTAAATATAAACGAAATGCTATAGTACTTAAAATTGTAAAATTTTTTTAAACCAAACAAGGCCTAACTTTCAGTACATACCAAACAAATATATTTGGCATACAGCTACCATTTTACTTCAGCCATCATTTTACTCCATCTTCATTCCATGCTTTCACTTGGGCATAATTTGATCCCATGATTTCCAGATTTAAAGACCTCAAAAAATACTATCCTCGCTAAGTTTTTCCTATTTTTCGTAAATTTATTATTTATCTAAGTCGACTAAATTTTTATTAAAAAATAAAAAATTAAATAAAAATAGAAAAATACCAAACTATATTTGTTGAACGCTATATAACTAGCACTACAATTTAAACACATAGCATCACATATTTCAGTGTAATATTATTATTATATTCTCAAGACATACTCAAAATCGAAATTAGTTAACTCCTTAGATTATGATATGTACAAATGTTTCGAATCGATGTGCTATTCGAATTAGCTCAAAACGTAATCAGTGGTAAAACATGAATATACAAAAATGTTTATCCACTTACAAAATCAATATACAAGCTCTAAACTTTGTTCAAAGGTCCTAAACCAAAAAGAAGCGATTTCATAGGGCCATGACATCCCTAATTCCTATTCCTATAGCTATCCAAATCCAAATAGCTCAAATACAAATATTCCCTCAACCACATATAACACGTACATATATTTTAATTATTTATATTATATAAAAAATAAATGGGTCTATCAGGGGCTAGCGCGGCAATGCCGCGCCTGTCTTTCTAGTCCAACTCAGAAAGCTTCTTGGCATCGGAATCAAAGAGAATATCCTAGTCCTAGAGCTGCTGCTGGAGCAAGTGCGAGGCGGCCGGTGGCAGGCAGACGTCGTGACATGCGAGATGCAAAAACACGCGGTCGCGAGGCGCGGCAGCCGCCGGCGCGCGGCGACATACAGGCACGCGCGGCGCGAGGCACAAGGGAAGCGGTGCGAGGACGTGCGCGGCAGGCTGGCGGCGCGACATGCGAGATGCAAGCATGCGAGGCGCAGGGGAAGAGGCGCAAGGGCCAAGGGCAAGCATGAGTGGATAGGAATGAAGCCAGAAACGAGTGGTTGGGATTGTCCGACATTTTTACCGTGCCGGACGACCGAGTTACAGCGTTACCGCTAAAAAAAAGGAAGTGTTATGGTCTGATGGCTTCACCCCTCCGTAATCTCCCGTGTAATACTCCGTATAATCTCCCTTCTCCCAGTAATATCACGGGAGTTTCACCCACCCGCCCTCTCCTCCGCCAAACTGTCACGCACGACCTCCACCTCCAATCCACAGCTCCCCGTCCACGAACCGCCGTTTGCCGACGGCGTCCAGCAGCAGCAGCGCACGCCGCCCGCCTCCAGTGAAGATGAGGCCAGGGCGCCACCAACGCCTGACACCAGCCGCTGGCCCGCCACGCCCGCCCGTGGCCGGCGACGCGCTCACTCGAAGCCAAGGCGCCGCCAACGCCGGCCCCAACTACCGCCCGCCTCGCTCCTCGGTCGACAACGCGCCGCCAACACCGGCCCCAAGCGCCGTCCGCCGCACACGTCGACGCCGACCGGCTCAGTTGGGCACGATGACGGCTTCACGCCCGACGGCGGCCGCCGCAACGCGACTTCCGCACGCCTGCACCAACTCAACTGGCGAACTGACAGCCCTGAAGCCCCGCGGCCATCCCGGCGCACCGTGCCCCTGTCCTTACCTCCCTGAGTCCACCGCCTCCCCGCCCGGCACAGCCCCATTTGGCCGACCGGCGAGAAGCGGCCGCGACCCTGCCCCGCCTGACACAGCTCCCTCGGGCCGCTTGTTCCTTCGCCCGTGTCCCATCAGCGGTAAGTCCTCCGCTGTTCCTAATTTGTGGGGATGCACAGCTTGATTTGGGCGTTCGTCTGATTGGAACCAATTGATTTGGTGCACAGGTCAATTTTTTTTTTAGAGTATCCAGTTCTTTTTGTGATTTGCTTACATGCTGGTTAGATTCAGAAGTTGGACTAGGAATCTGTCAGCAGGATTAGCTAGCTGCAACAGGCTAAAGAAGTCCACAACACCCAACAGGCTACAGGAGTCCACAACACCTGATTGAGGACTGCGTCGTGCTGTTTGCTATAAGCAAGGTTGGTTTCACATTTTTATTTTTGAATTTTGTGTCTCATGAGTCAGTATTTCCACACAAATCCATACTTAAACGATATGAATAAGAATCTGTAATTATACAATCTGTGATTTCGCTTCCACTTTCCTTGTGTGATATATTGAAGGTTTCCTGAAAGTCATATTTCCTCGGATGGCTAATATGAAACCTATATCAATAAGCACATCTTACGTTGTGTTATTTGTTGGTTCCTAATTATGCATTTTAGGTGGAAGCATTTCAATTTTTTTTCCATAACAGGAGCTATAAACCTCATGTAGCCTTTAGTGATATTGGTGCAAGCATGTTTTTCTCTACTATGCAAACTGAGATGATAATGTAAGGAAAATCATTCTATAATTTGAAAAGAAAGGCACTTGGAAGGTGTCGCTTTCAAATGCAGATTTTGTTGTGTTCTGCTTCTCAGAATTAATTTGATCAAATTTCTTTAAATTTTAGCACCATGGCTACAGGTTTAATTTATACATGAGTGACCCTCAATTTGTTTTTTAATCTATTGATATATTCAGACATACCATATCCATGTGAGATCGTTAGAAAACACTTGTATCCTCAATTTTGATGTTCAGATTTTGATTCAACTCAGGCGGCAGATTTGTCTGTTGTTACAACAGTTTGTCCTTGATGCCTACAACGTGTTTGACACCCTTAATAATCCAGGTGAGTCTCACTGCCATCACCCCTTAATTTCAATCCAATACTATCCTGTGATGTATTACATCGTACAGTGAGTGAGTGGAGTTCAACAAAAGCCCATTGATGTGGGAACCTTCATGATCCTGATTTTTTGTCAAATATTCGACTTGAGTTTGATTAGTTCATATTGCTAACACAAAATTCTGAACTATACCCATAACTGTATTTGCTAATCTCTTTGCAAAGTTCTGAAAGATGTATTGTGGCAATTTTCAGTCAAAAATACCTTAGCAGGCCCTCTTAGTTCAGTGAGAAAAGATTCATTCATGTACTTTTCTTCATTAGCATGTTACTGTCGTTTCTCACTGATGTCTCTTAAACCATTGCAACCTTATTTGAGGTTTAATGTTCTCGTTTTGTCTCTGTAGCGTTTGAGGCTCACGAGAGCAGTGGACGCGCTAGAATCACATCTCAGTTGACGGACTGCTTCTATACTACACAAGCCGATCCTATGTATATTCTTAGTAAAATTAACTGCTTGCCACAGTTGTTTTGTTGCCAACGATGTTAAATACCAACTCATATTTTCACCTGCAAAAGTAGTGAACTCAGTAGAGTACTAAGAGCATATGCTGAGTCTGCAAATGCATAGTTATAAGCACAATCAGCAACCTCCTGTGGTCAGAACCATATTACCACCTGTTGTATCACCCTTTCTTCTGTTGAGATGATCAGCTGGAAAATTATGAGTGGCCATAAATTATTTTGTATATGTATGAATTTCTAAGTTAATTGTAAATCAAGCTATGTTTGTTTCTTTAATGTACAATGAATCTGTTGTCTCATGACTTCTGTAGTTTTACATCTTTGTTATCTTTACATGTAATTGTACAACTCAAATATTTCTTACTAGGAACTGATGTGGTCATGCCCAGGTGATGCGGAAAACTGCACCTGATCCTTACAAGGAGCTCATGCCGATTACTGCGAGTGGAGCTGAAATCTACCTCTCAAGGCACTTCTGATTTTGGCAGTGATTTTGTAAAATTAGCCAGAGTACAGCTTACTCTTTGTGATGCATTGTTTTGATGGATGTGAGATTATACAGCTGATATCGACCATTTGGTTGTCGGATCCACAATTTTTGCTGAAACCTACTGTTGTCCAAAAATAGGCTACCTAACTGAATCCTGAAACATGATTCAAACCAAATGTGCTTCCTGTGATGAAATATATATTTAACCATAAATCTGAAACCTTTTTGTTCGATACACTAAATTCCAGACTTGTATGTGGATAATCATAGATGTTCTCAGGAGTTGCTTATCGATCCCCACCCAAGAACTTATCAGTGTGGTCTTACATTCAAATTATATATTTGTTGTTTTGATCTTTTTTCCCAGAAGTGGTGACCACCAGCTGCTGCTTTGGTCTGTTCTGTAGCTTCAACGCTTAAAAGGATCTTTTTTATGGAGGTAACTGTCACCTTCATCTTTGATCTCTTCTGCAGCAAGCCCTCCAACATTATTTTTGCTATCGGTGGTCCACAAACCAACATTGTTATTTTCTTGTTAAAAAATGTCCTTTATTACTAATATTTATCGTATCCATCCGCATTTCAGGCTATAGAGAAAGTCAGAAAAAAAATGAAAGACAAATAGTGTATGACTTGTTGACATGTTATTTATCGGATATACATATTAGGTATACAAGTTGAAACCTGATGATAATATTATTCCTAACATGACCTTTTTTTGCTTGTATGGTTGATATTTATTTTTACATATAATAAATTGTTAACGAATGAGAATATATACCCGTAGCAACGCATACGGGCACTCAGCTAGTCTATATTAAAATATCCACACCTGCTACTATAAAAATAATAATAAATAACTATGTAAATTTATGTCTAAATTGCATACTTCTACCATGATGAAAGATAATTTAATTTAAAATACTCAAAGTTTGTAGTATATAAATATTTCTTTCTCGATCTGTCATGTAATGTAACACTTTTTATATCTAGATTATCTCTGTATGCTATTATTAAAGTTAATATAAAGTAATACATTTGATTTGTATCTAAATTATCTACCTATACGTTGAAGTAATTTCATTTGTTCTAGGTGCTAAATGTTAACGTCTAATGCTTATGTCTCATACTAAAATTTTAGCACGGGTTGATGGCTATTGAATATAAGGCAATTTGACATGGCACGATATCCCAGTCACACTTGAACTATTTATTTATTTTATATTATATTATTTATGCTTACAAAGTTATGATAATTGGATAGTAGTATATTTAATTATAAATCTAACCATATCAAGTTTGTATTAAAAAGTTATTAGTCAACTTACTGCTCAAAGGATTTAAAGTTTGAACCTTGCCTTTCAAAAAAAGAGATAGTTTGAATCTTGATATTTTTTTTTTTTTGCGAACGTATCCAGTTTGAATCTAGATATTTGTGTGTGTCTTTGAAAAGAGAACACAGGGAGTACTAAACGTATTTCAAATAAGCAACTTATATAATATTTTCCTTATTTCAAATTGTAATTCGTTTTGATTTTTTTGGTATATCTAGATACATAGCAATTTCTATATATAATTTGGAGACTGATGCCGCTGGTTTGTCAGCAATCGGGTTGGAGTGGAGTGATTTTTTCGGCTTCAACAGGATTGGTGGAAGAGATGAAGTCCTTAGTTCAGTTAAATATGTTGAGTTTTCAGTGTGTGTTTAAAACCACGCAACAGGATTGGTGGAAGAGATGAAGTCCTTAGTTCAGTTAAATATGTTGAGTTTTCAGTGTATGTTTAAACCACGTTTGTGTTGAGAGGGCCATGAGCACATCTCGTGCGAGGTCCCGGAGAACATCCAAGTGTAATTGTGGCTAACAATTTGTCAGCAAATATGAATTGAGCATGCCTAGGTTAAAAAAAAAAAAAAAAGGTTTTCACGCACATGTGACGATGGTCCTTTTTAGATGTTTTACTGGCATATATTTTATATAATATTTTCCTTATTTTAAATTGTAATTCGTTTTGATTTTTTTGGTATATCTAGATACATAGCAATTTCTATATATGTTTTGGAGACTGATGCCGCGCTGGTTTGTCAGCAATCGGGTTGGAGTGGAGTGATTTTTCGGCTTCAACAGGATTGGTGGAAGAGATGAAGTCCTTAGTTCAGTTAAATATGTTGAGTTTTCAGTGTGTGTTTAAACCACGTTTGTGTTGAGAGGGCCATGAGCACATCTCGTGCGAGGTCCCGGAGAACATCCAAGTGTAATTGTGGCTAACAATTTGTCAGCAAGTATGAATTGAGCATGCCTAGGTTTAAAAAAAAAAAGGTTTTCACGCACATGTGACGCATGGTCCTTTTTAGATGTTTTACTGGTATATATTTGCCTACTACTCTTGATGCTATATAGTATATCATAATAATATACTACTTCCTCCATTCCACTATATGTGGCGTACAAGGCCTGATACCGGATACCAAGAAAATTATGAAAGCACTCGTACGTATTAACTGTCCCAATTCACTGCATCAAGAAGCACCACGTCGCCGGCCCAGAAATCATTTTTTATCGCACTTCCAGCCAATAACGTGAGAGTTCTAGCTAGCTAGCTAGTGCATGACCGTTCAGCTGGAGGCTCGTGCATGCAGCTGTATGCGTCGCTTTGATTCGAGATCAGAGAGTAGTCCGCAATAATGACGATGCCTAGGCCTTGTTTAGTTTGGTGCAAGTTTTTCCACTCTCTCTCCTCACATCAATTGTTTCCCGCATATAAATAGTATTAAATATAAATAAAAAAATAACTAATTACATAGTTGGGTTGTAAATCACGAGACGAATCTTTTGAGCCTAGTTGGGCCACGATTGGACAATATTTACCACAAACAAACGAAGTCTTCTGGGACTTTCCAATCTCTCCTCTCACAAATTGTTTCCCACATGTAAATAGCATTAAATATAAATAAAAAAATAACTAATTACATAGTTGGGTTGTAAATCACGAGACGAATCTTTTGAACCTAGTTGGACCACAATTGGACAATATTTACCACAAACAAACGAAGTCTTCTGAACTTTACACTCTCTTTCAACCTCCATCTAAACAAGGCCCTAGATACAATTCGCCGCCACTTATTTTGGCCGATTGAAAAACGCTCCTACGCCAGCTATATCGGACCGGAGGGAGTACTATATATGCCCGTGTATCGTACGGGATTAAAATTTTTTGCACATACCTATAGCGATGTACCTAGAATCTACTTAGACGGACATATTAAGAGTTTGTAAAGACGAACAGACGGGGCTCCGATGATTCTGCGCCGTCCGGCAGTGACGGCATCCCACCGAAGCGAATACTAGTAATCAACACTTAAGGCCTTGTTTAGATGGTAAAAGGTGGAAAAAGTTGCAACTGTAGTATTTCGTTTGTATTTAGCAAATATTGTCCAATCATGACCCAACTAGGATTAAAAGATTCATCTCGTGATTTACAATAAAACTGTGTAATTAGTTATTTTTTTCAGTAACATTTAATGCTCCATATATACGGGTAGAAATTGATGTGATGGAGAGAGAGTGGAAAAACTTGCAACTTTTAGTGAAACTTGCATGTAACTAAACAAGGCCTTAGAAGCCGTGGATATTATACTGTACAGTAACGTATATGATGGTGAATTTTATAATGTTGTAACAGCTGGAGCGCCAGCAGTCAGCTCAGCTGCTGGTCCTACCAGCAAGCGCGTTCGCCGTGGGGTGGACACCTGGACGAGGAGAGCGGATGCGCCTGCCTGCCTGCCTTCAGTGGGCCGTGGCCGAAAAGGCAAAAGATGATGAATGATGCCATGGATCGATGATGCGCTCGCTGCAAAGCGCGCGAATTTGTACAGTACGCGTTCCGTCTCGTCGCCCACACCAGTCACATCTGGTGGGAATCAGACCCCAGGCGTGCGATGCGGAACAGCTGGGACGGCGCGGGTGGACAGGACAGTGTGGGCTGGACCGCAGTTCCTGTGCAAATTGAGGGAATTCGGCTCGTGCAATCGGGTCGGGCGGCAGATGTTGTGAGCTCCTTCCACGTGGAGGGGAACTCTGCAGAAATAGTATCTGCCTCCCTCGTGGATCCCAGAAAGCTCGTGCAATCCGGATGTAATAAAATAATATAATAAATAATATCTAAAATCACCCAGCCAAATAAAATATCCATTCCCGTGCGGCCGTGCCCCGTCTCCTGCATCGTTTCCTGACGCTGCTCACCGCGGCGTCTGCAGCGTCGCCCGAGCCGACGACCGCCGTCGCGTCAACGTCACGGGCACGTACGTTTGTCGGCGTCCTGGACCTTCACAATGATGCTGACGGAGCTTGCGGGGCGGTTTGTCGCTGACGCGCTGCTCGGCGTTCCGAACGGCAACCTTTGCGCAGCCGCGTCGGGTGCCAACCTCGTCGACGGTCCCGCTGCCACGTCCTCCTCGAGTACCTCGTCCCACCCACCACTGTCCTCCGTCCTCATCATCGTCGCACCGGCCCGGCGGCCGTCAACATCACCCGCGTCCTCGCCAACGCGCATCATGCGGCAGATGTTGGCACATGGGGACCGCGTACCCCCGACGCAGGGGATGAAAGCAGTCGACGGCGCCGTGGCGCTTGAATTCCGGGGCCCACCGAGGTGTCGGCGATGTTGGCACGCGCGGCGAGCAGCGGCAATTCGCCGCCGTCGGAGCCGCCAGCGTGGAGCGCGAGGCGGTTACAGCATATAAAAAATAACAAACATATATAATACAAATTAAATATTAATATATTAATGATATAATATATTTTCATAATAAATTAAATTTGAGATATAGATGTTAATATTTTTGTTGCAGACGGTGGCGGCTCGCCGGGAGTAGTTGGGTCCGGCGGCAGCCCCTCACTCTGTTCATGGGCTGGTTTAGCCGTGACTAGGATAAATAGATACGGAGTACTTCCTTATGCGGGAATAAATTCCTACCTCCTCCGCGCTCCAGCTACTGTCCACACTGTATATGGAGCCGGCGTTTACTGTTCATTGTTGAACACTGTTCATACCGTTGGTTCTTTTTTTTTCTTTCTTTTTTTACCTCTTCTCCTTGTGGTGTAGTTTTTTCCCTCCTTTCAAAGACCGGCGCAGCGGCAGCGCGCCCCATCGTGCTAGTTAAATCTAATCAGGTTGAAAGTTCCAGCGATTTCCGGTCATGGAACGCAAAACGACGGGCTTCGACTGCGGATCGATCTACTGTAGCACCAGCTGACCGGGGTAAGAATCTAAGATACTCCCTCCGGACCCTTTTACAGGGCGTTCTCGTGTTTTTTGAAAGACCCGTATGTAAGGCGTACAACTATTCCGAGACGGCCGTCCTCCAAAGTCGAAGGGATTAGTAACGGCGATTTAACACAGACACGGCATTTTAAGCTACTGTTGCATGCAAACTTTACTTGCCTTGACTCTTCAACTTATAAAAGACATCGGCTAGCTGCTTGTTGCTATTCACGAAGCATCCTGCGCTGCATGTAAACTACTAAATCAAATCCAATTAATGCAAACAGCTCTGCATGATATTATGTGGGCTGGATATCAATTCTCTCCTTAGTATCTGGAATCTGCGTCTCGTGCCTTATAAAAGAGTCCGGAGGGAGTAAGATTTAGGGGAATCCGAGTTTAACATCGAGCATGATAAAATTTAGGGTTAATTGAATATACATCATTGTAGTTTTTACGATTTTAAAAGATGCCATTACTATTTGTTTAACTAGGCTGAAGCCATTATAATTTTACAAGAATTTAAAATGCACCACTTCCTAGGCCTGAGACCATTGTGGACTGTGTTGTATCTATCCTTTTACCTTAATCCTATATACCACGCCCCATCTCACAATTTCCTGTACATCCCTGTTCCCAGAACAGTAACACCTCCAACACCGTCCGATCCTCACGTGTGCCAGCACTGCCTCCGGATACCGTCCACGCCTGCAGCCTTTTCGCTCGCTTCCGAACCTTCTCCAGTTCTCCCGTCTCACACTCTCCGACACTCCAATGCAAGCAGCGGCGCCCCCTTCCTCTGGCATACGTCCTGCTCCAGCACCGCCCCGATGTAGAGCCACAGGTGCGCCGCTCCGCCTGTGCCCTTGACCGGCGTCGCGGCAGGTCCCTCCCCTTCCTCCAGCAACGGCCCTCCTCCGGCGCCGCCCCTCCCAGCACCACGCCCCCCCCCCCCCCCAACACACACACACGGCGGCGCGACGGGCCCAGCAGCAACGACGCTCGCCGGCGGACACCACTCTCGCGTGGCACCTCGCTCTCGCCATCACGTTCGCGGCTCCGCCCTCTACCTCGGATGGCAACTTCACCGATGCTTATTAGAGCCCCAGCAACAGGTATGCTTCGCCTTCTCTCTTGATACTGTTTTTCTGTTTTTTTTCCGAGGGGAACGATATGCACAATATGGATGCAATGTATATTCAGTTAGATGACAATGTATATTCAGTTAGATGTCGATACCAGTTACACAGATTCTAAATTTTCGTTCCAAAATTCCTGTTCTTGCCTGCTGTTAACTGCAATTTTCTGCACATTCTGCGCTCCTCTAATGGTTTAGATGCTGAAATTCAACTATGCAGTTCATTGGTTCACCAAGTAGCATATACCTCAAACCATGGCAAAGATTCATTTCGTTTCATGTGCTGTTGCAGGACCGTAAAGATATAAGCAAGCCTACGTCAAGTGGGATAACGGTTCTTATCGCAGATAGAATTGTAACTACCTGAGGCTCAGGTTGGTGTCAAGGTAACACTATGAGTCAGCGCCTCCCATCAGTTACGCAGCCATAAGAGAAGGGTCAGCATGACCATGCAGCTGCTGATAGAGCCTTGCTCATTGTAGAAGACCTCGCCATTGGTTTCAACAGGTGTACACATCTATTTCATCTATTTTGTAAGCTACCATTTGTTATAGCGACTTATTTGCAACAAAAAAAATGTATGCTGCTCATCAACATTGCAGGGTTTGCTCACGAACGATGGCCGAACAACCATAGCATCAGTCGATCAGCAAAGATGAATCCTGAGTGTGAGTTTTAGTGCTTAATTCATTATAGTATTGACAAATAATCCTGTGATTTCAAAAAGACTATCATAACATACTACAACTTCTAGCCCATCTTTTTTTAGAATGCAAAGTCTGACATTTTTAGTACATCCAAGTTGCTATGTAGTGATTGTACTGGAACAAATACCTATTGCTCCTGCCTTTTTTGTAAACTAAGATGTCTCTTTTATTTTCAGAATCTCTACCAGGCATTCAGACATACCTATCTTTAAATGACGAAAGCTGGGCCAAGATCTGGCCATCCATTGGGCCACGTCAATAGGAATTTATCAGCCAGTGGATCTTAATCGGACGATCTAAACTAGCGTTCTGGAGCCTTCGTCCCGTCTCCCCGCCGCACGCCGCCTCAGTCAACCCTACAATGAGGCCCACAGGCAAAACCCACCGGCAAGGCTGCTGCGCGGTCGCGGCCTCTACCACAAGACACCGGCTCTGTCGAAGTACAACACGTTCATTCTCCTATGTTTCTGGCAGCTATTGGAAGAGAAGGGATGGAGTCTTCAGGAACGAATTGCTGCAGATACAGCAGCTCATTCTATCTTGCAGAGCTGAGGCTACTCAATGGCGAGCCAGAATGCCAAGGCGAGAGAAAAAAGTTGTTGACTACTGGTGTATCCTTTTTTATCATGTTGTAAATTCCATTAGTGCCTGACGCGGGTGTTCTCTGTTTGGACCTCCTAAAGGAATCCCACTGTAAATCTCCTTGTTTCTATATGGACCGTTCTACCCTCCAGCGGAAGGATGAGCCCAAGACGATCAGTTCGTCTGTCCATTCCCACACTTGCTGAAAATCAATCAGTAGCTTATAAAAAAAAGAAAAAGAAAGAACTCGAGCAGCGGAACTGATGCTATCAGTACACGCATATATCGTATTGACAATGGTCTCAGGCCTAGATAGTGAGTGGTATATTTTAAATTCTTGCGAAATTATAATGGCACCAGTCCAGTTAGATAGATCGTAATAGTGTTTTTTAAAATCTTGAAAATTACAGTGGTGTGTATGAATTAACCCTAAAACATACACAGATGACAAAGAAACAGGTCCAGATTCCAAGCATGCAGCGAGGTGTGTTTTTGGAGAAAAACACAAAGGAGGAGTAGGGCGGGGAGGTACTGCACGCGCATAGATTCGCTCAAACGTATCGCTGGCTAATCTGGCATGGCTACTTTGAATAAATAAATGAAATTAATTAAAGCATGCGTATATTAATTAGTCTTCCAGAAACCCCGTGATCGCCGGAGTGGACGCGCCCGCACACGGACACGGGCGCACCGCGCACGGCGAGGAGCAAGTCAGCGAGGGGAAAGCACGCCGCCGTAATGCCGATGATATCTGGTGGCAAAGAAACAGATCGTGGCCACAAGTTGTGCTTCTGCTGGCCCTGGGCCGCAAAACCGGCTGCTGCTGGAACGGAACGGAACGCAGAAATGCATCGGGGAATCTTCCTTCATTCGGGTCCCGTGCACACGGCCCCCGCGTCACGCCAGCTCTGACGTTGCCGTCGGCCGTCGCCTTTGCTTGCTCCGTTGCGCACCAGCTGGGCTGGGGCTGGCTGGCTGCTCCCGAATACCTACCTGCCTTTCGCGCGCAGAAAAGTCCGCTTATCATCGGAACAGCTGGAAAATGCTTTCCCTCCACTCCCTGCCGCCGGGCTGCACGGAGAGCGACGGTCCGGCTTGGATCCAGAAGAAAGTGCTAGAACTCGAGTTAGCATATCAACGGGGAGGTGCCACCACGGCCGTGCCTGGCTCTTGTGCGACTCGTGGCGACGACCGCGAGTGGGCGCGTTGCGTACGTGTCGCCCCCGCCCTCCGGCAGACGTCGGTGAGCCGGTCGCCGCTCACGAGTCCGACGAGGAATGCTGTAGCGGACATTTTGCCGGTTGCGTGTGGAGAAAACGGCGACTCCGGGCCGTGGACCAGTTCCCATGTGCGCGAGAGCACTGGCGGAGTAGCAGCTCTGCTCATCACACAACCTGAATCATCACTGAACTGAAAAAGGAGGAGAATCCATGGCTGCCTCACCGAAATGCACGGCGCGTACACGTACTAACACGTTTCTCATCTCTTTTGATTGTTCAAGAGTTGGTGCGGCGAGGAGACGAAAGCGACTGACTGGACGTGACAAAGACCCCTTTTTTTTTTTATTTACTCCCTCCGTCTCTTTTTATTTGTCACCGTGGGATGCGTCTTGTGAAGTTTGACTTGATTTATAAAAAATATGTACAATATTATATCTCTAAATAATTTTATTAAAAGACTAGATCCAAAGATCTTTCAGATGATATTAATTATGATACTAATCGATGATATTTATTATTTATTAAAATTATTAATATTTGTGTCTTAGGAAACGAAGCGATAAATAAAAAGGGACGGAGGGAGTACAGCTTTCACGTCTTCAACGAAGCCGGGCCGTGACAGGCGCACTGACGTTGCACTCGCGACTTATATTCCGTTCCGATTCGACTCCCGAACGCAAAGGAAAGGATGCCTGGGAGCACCGAGAGGTCCACTCCACCTGATCTGTAGTATGCCGTGGACGGGCAGTACAAATGTGGCCCCGGCCGGTAAAAAGTGATTGGTGATTGCGTTGCGTCTACTTGATGCGGACATCACCATTCACCAGTCAGCGGGCGTTGGAACTGCATCTTCTAACTACTACGCCAATAAATAAAGACTCCATCAACTAGTACTATTTTAAGACTCCATCTTCTAACTAATTGACTAACGATTTAGTCTATAAAAATTCTAATAAATAAATTAATAGGTCAACTAGTGGATGAACTTATAACTATTTTAAGACTTGATTAGTAGTACTATTTTACTAGCTCATAAAACTTAATTATTTAATCTAATTGTTAGTTTATTAGATCCAAACGCCTGAAGACAAGGAGGTGCTAGAATTTATGTTTGTGCAGTCTTGCTGCATTAGTTGTGGTTCCTTTGGTATTGTAAGACAAGGAGGTGCTAGAATTTATGTTTGCAAGGAGTATCGGATTCCTGTTTTTTGAACCGCAGGAATAGCAGATTCTTGATAGTAGCACCTGCGTCGTGTAGAGTGCATGTAGCCACAGAAGTAACATGGATGTAGGGTGCTTAAAATCTTTCAAGAAATTTCCACAATTACGCAAGAATCAGGTAAGCAAGGGGCTAATATCACAGGGTATGAAATAATCTGGTGCCCTAAGATTGACAGAGATGCCGAAAGAACACAAAGTGAAAAATATTGTACTACTAGGCCTTGTTTAGATGCAAACGGTTAGAAAAAGTTGCAACTGTAGCATTTCGTTTGTATTTGATAAATATTGTCCAATCGTGGCCCAACTAGGATTAAAAGATTCGTCTCGTGATTTACAACAAAACTGTATAATTAGTTATTTTTTTCACTAACATTTAATGCTTCATATATATGGGTAGAAATTGATGTGATGGAGAGAGAGTGGAAAAACTTAAACCTTTAGGTAAAACTTGCATGGAACTAAACGAGGCCTAACAATCATTTTCATCAGACTGTAGTAGTACAAGAGTACAGACTCGTCACATGTGAGTGCCATGGTGGGGCCAGTTGATCGGGTGGAGGCGACAGGGACACGTTGCACAGACGCGTCGTTGCTTCAAATCCACATGTTGTTGGGGTCTCAGTCTCATCTCAATCCCACCCACCCCATTGCTCAAAAAAACAAAAAAAAATCCCACCCACCCCACCCGGCGGCCTATGTATGGTGCTTTCCCCCATCCGCTACCCCTAGCCCTAGCCCTATTGGAATTGGAGCACCAGCACCGCCCACGCACCCACCCGCACCACGCCCTTCCCTCTTCTTAGACCGCACCGCCCGCCCCCCACGCTCGCCGTTCCTCTTCTCCCCCGCTGTCCGGCCCCGCCGCTGCTTTGCTCCTCCGCCCGCCGTTGTTGCCAGCTTCCTCGTTTTAGGGTAGACACCGCGAAAGCCCGCGGCGAAGAATACTTCCTGTTGAGGAATGGGGTTGCTCGTCTTAAGGGCGGGCGAGGAGGACGCCGTCAGCCCCTCGCCCGCCCTCTACCTGCGACTCCCAAGCCCTCTCCGTCCCTCACCCCCTCCTCTGCCCATTCGGAGAGCCGACCTCAAGGCGGATGATCATCGGTGCAGGAGCGCTCGTCGGCGGGCTCGTCGGCACCTACGCCGCCGGGTGCCTGTCCGGCTACCTGGTTACCAGGTGCGGTACCTTTCTTGTTTCTTGTAAATAAGTATGCGAGGTGTGGGTGTGGCCGGACGGCACTGATCCATTTTCTCTGCAATCCATTTTCTCTGCAGGTTTGCTTTCCTCACTAGGCAGAAGTCGCGCTTTCTCAAGCTGCTGACCGGGGGCTACGGAGGAAACGCCGACGAGCTCAATAGCGTCAGCCAGGCGGCCCTCATGGTGAGGGCGCGCAAAGACGCCATTCAGGCAGACAAGCTCAGGACCGCGTATGAGACGCAGCAGCAGGTGGCTGCGGCGAGCCAGGCGCTGCTCGACGCAGCGCTTGCCGCCGGCCCCCCGCCCAACGCCGGCCTGGGGGAGATCGAAGACCTGGAGGCGCAGCAGCCCCGTGCAGCGGCTGCACGGGGAAGACGCTCCTGGTTCTCCTGGCTTGGGTATGCACTTTCCGAACCCACCACATTTTCTTCTTTTTCTTCTTCTTCTTCCTTCAATCATTCCCCTTTTTTTTTCTTTTCTTTTATTTCAGGATGGCGGCGGCCTAGTAGTCGTGATGGTATGAGGGCACATCGGGGGGGCCTCCTGGCTTGGGTACGTTTTCCCCTACCTACGTTTTCTTCTCCATTTTGTTCACATTTAATTTCGGCCTTTTTTTTTTTTTTCTTTCCTTTCAGGATGGCCTTAGTCGTGATGATATGAGAACATGAAGGCCTGCTGCTGACTACTACTACTATCTTCAGTGTTGTAGGTAGAATAAAGGGGAATAAAGGCATGTAGGAGTAACTGTTGTTATCTATGTGTGACTACTAGAGCATGCAGTATGTTTTCCTTGGAGTTTAACATAAGTGAGAGGAATATGTGTATTACTAGAAAGATTGGCGCCGCTTTGCCGCGCCCTCTATGGAGAACCAGCTTGGGATTATATATGTTGACAGAGGGAATCTTGAGGACCTGCAAATCTGTTGTGACTCATCTATTGTGCTGCTGTTTCTTAAACCGATAATTCTCCTGCTGTTGCAATTCTTAGTGCAATAGTAATTTTTAGATTCAGAGGTAAGCTTTTCGATCCATAGCCATGTATGAACTGAATGCAATAAAATATCTTCCGTTTCCCCAAACAAGAAGAGCGTCTAAACATTCAAGAAAAGGGAAAGCTCGTTTCAGAATGTGCATTGATATTAAAAAAATAGTAGCAGACGAAATATCTATTAGAAGTTTTAAGACATAGGCTATGAGAAGGTATCTCTTACCTGTAGCGTTCCTAAAGGAGCACAAGGTCAAATTCGTATTGCAAAATAGATCACCTGGACAGTGATGGTTGAATCTCGGTCCAAGGTCTATGACATATTTGTAAATAGAAATTGACAGATTCATTTTTGACTCTCGAGTATACAAAAGCTACTAGTGTTTGTCAGTGAAGGTTAGGGCACAGAGATCTAACACATTAGGTATGACAACATTTCTGATTAAGACTAAAGACTCAGGAATAGTCGACCCAGAAAGAGTTTTGTAGTATCCTTCCAGCATTGATGAGTTCCACATAATTGTCGGTTCAAAACCTGCTATAACTTGTCATCGCTAAATATAAACAAGTTCACTGCATCGAATGCATAGTGTTTGCCTGATGAATTGCCAAATGCCAATAGAGATGATATATATATATATATATATATATATATATATAGAACTACTACTACGTAGCTGGCTATAGAATAACTTATTCTACAGATAGCCACTTTGAGTTACGATAATTACAATGCTAATTTATGAGAATTATAGTAACTCCTTACTATGTGTTATAGTAACACAACTAATGCCAATTCTACGAGAATTATAGTAACTCCTTACTATGTGTTATAGTAACTCAACTAATACCAATTTACACGAGAATTATAGTAACTCATTACTATGTGTTATAGTAACTCAACTAATACCAATTTACGAGAATTATAGTAACTCCTTACTATATGTTATAGTAACTTTCGATTAGTATAATAATTATAGTAATTGAGTTACTATAATTCTTATAAATTAGTATAGTAATTATCGTAACTCAAAATGGCTACTGAGAATAAGTTATTACAGTAGCCGGCTCTTGAATAACCTCACCCTATATATATATATATATATATATATATATATATATATATATATATATATATATATATATATATATATATATATATATAGAAAATGCTCATGCTTCTATATAGGCATTCCACTGGTTGCGGAGGAAGCATCATGGTTCGCGCTTCCAAAGCTCTGTCAAACTGGGAGAATGGCAATGACCTTTATATCAGCAATGTTTTCTCTGAAAACAGGTTAGGCCTTGTTTGTCCCTCCCTGTAACTATTCCCTGCTTCCACCATGTGCTGTTCGGTTAGCCAGGGATCTAAAGCAGGTATTGCTTTGGGAGCACTAAACTAGCTAGGACAAGTGTTGGAGTACTGCAAATACATCTCACGAAATAAATTGCAAAATTGTAGTAAAATAAAATAAATAAATCTCTCATGCTTTGAAGTTCTTGATAATGTGCAGCCACACATAAATGATATGGCTACTGCCAAAAGTGATAAAGGGTGCACTAAAAGGCTGTTATGATCCACTCATGAAATTACAATCTTTTCTCACACAATCTATCACACAAATCCAAATCCTAATTTAAACCAGTAGATAACTCATCTAATCCTACTCAAGTATGCCCAGGGACTTTCTCCAATCCAATGTTTCTTGCTCATTGCCTCCTCCCTGAAAATGACAAGAAGTTTCTTTTTATAAATTACTGAATAATTAAACAAAACTAGTTTCAATCTGTGTAACATCAAAGAGTGACACAAAAGTGTGGAATTAATTATTTCCTCTTTGAAATATAGCAGTATATAAATCTATCCAGTCTAACCCAAAGAAAAAGAAAAAGAACCATGGTCCACATAATAAATTGATAAAAAGATCACCTTGTTAATAAAATAGCTAAAATTTAATATGATTCTAACAGTAAAGTCTAATGCCCATATCATTAGCAAGTAGTAGTAGACAAGTAGTAGAACTGCAAAAGAATGGATTCAAGTATCATATATACAAAAACAGAGAATTCAGTACCTTCTTGAGTTCAGTTTCAAAAAAAAAAAAAAAGTACCTTCTTGAGTTGAAACTGGGGATTCCAAGAAGGTGGAGGTTCACCTTCTCCAACTCTAAGCGATGCTATACCTTTTTTTTTTCCACACGAGGCATGCCCCATTTCCATTCAAAGTAAACGGAAATACCAGAGTTTGATACAGCATAGATGGGGACAGAGGGGAGGAAGAGAGATAAACCGGGCACTCAACTATGACTCAGAGTGGCCCATGGCCAAGACGAACTACGAACAGGATCCTACAGTTCAACCGATATGAACTACAAAACAGGATACTAAGCGGTGCTATACTAATGGCTTCACTGTAAATAGTCATCAACTAGCCCACTAAATACGAAATATAGCATTATATAATTAGTACATGTAACAGTCAAACAAATACTATGATTATCTGTTTACTACTTGGATTGAGATAACAGTAAAAACAATGATTAACCTAGATGTTCTGGTCATGTGCTAGCTTCCAAACCTCATAAACTATATCGAAATTGCATGGATAAATTCAGACATAAACAAGGAAACTGAACCTGAACTGAAGTGATAATTCAGAACACAGCAATCTGGTAAAACTTGATGGACCTTGAACCTGAACTGAACTGAACCTTAACTCAGAACACCTCCCCACCCAGCAAGGAAACTGGTAAAACCTGTTGCTGAGTGCTCCCAACCTGGCGAAACCCCTGTCTAGATTCTAGAACAAAGTGCTTAAGAAACAGAGCAGGCCTACTCAAAATAGAAACAACTCTGCAGCGAAACCAAACGATGCATCGATCATGTCTAAATTTGTTGGCAGCACTGAGAGACCGATCATGTCATATCCTCGACAGATCTTGGCAACATTCTTGGAGTTTTAGAAATGAAACGGCAGGATCTAATATAGCTAAGAAAAATGGATTGCATTACTATACAAGGACACAGTTTATTGATCATCAAGAACTGAACTGCAAGAACTGGGAAAATGCATTATCATATCCCAAGGACACAGTATTGATCTGCGCTATTTACACAACAAAATTGCAGCTGAGATGGCACACGTCGAGCAAGAAAAAAACTCTAGTCCCCATTTTGTAGCCTATACAAACAAACATGCTGTGCAACAGGATCTGTAGCCTAGAGACCCTACACATACTCTGTACTGCCATGGTTGCAAAATTAGCATTTTGATTCTGAACACGAGTTCATCCCCTTTGAGACACAAAAGGGGTAAGGTAAAATTCATACAGCAAACCAAATATATTCCAACATGGACCATACTCTGACGATGACGAAGAAAAAAGAACAATAAATCACAATAAATCTACTGGAACTTCAATGACGTAAATCAATAGTGAGATGGACTAGCAGGCAGAGGCAGGCAGGTTGATAGCTGCAGCAGCTCATCGCCTCCCATCACAGCATTACTAGTTTACTACTAGCCAACCAGGTCAGTCACGAAGCGAGGCAGCAGAACCCCAACCGCACGGCCTCCCACCCCGGGGCCTAGGCGAGCGGGACTCGCCACTACCCATTCCTCCTGTGCTTGCCTTGCCTCGCCTCGCCCCATCTCCCTACCCAACCCACAACCAGATGGAGTCCGCACGCCACCATGCCAGCCGTGTAGATCCAAGAACCAAGACCCTAGGAGGCAGAGAGGACGAGGAGAGGACGAAGGGGAGAGCAAGGGAATCACCGGGCGGACGAGGACGGGGGGAGGACGTGCGGTCGCCGTCGCCCCAGCCGCCCTACTCGCCTCGCGCCGCCCCCCCGCCTCCTCTCGTGCTCGTGAGTCGTGACTTTTTTTTTTTTGATTGCCTCATTCTTCAAGTACAAGCTGTAGTATCTGAACTCACGCCCTAAACTCACACCCCACACACACACCCAACACACTCACACCCCTAGAGCGTAAGCTAGACCTACAACCTATATTGAAGACTACAAGTATACGGCTGAAATATCTGACAGTGGTGGCGCATCCGTACGAGGCATCTAGGAATTATTCTGGGTTTAAACCACCCCGGTGAGGGACGGAGGTCGAATCCAGGATTCGAACCTGCGCCGGCTCGGAGCTACCGCAGGCTCCTTGCCACCCGCACTACCGTGCGGTCCTCTCGTGAGTCGTGACTTTGGGAGACAGGGAGGGAGCCGGAACCGTTCCTGAGGGTGGGAGTGGGACGTCCGGTTCCGTTCCGGGCTGTAGAGACAAGGAAAATCCAAGGCCGTTTTTGTTCCGGGCCAGTTTCAATTCCAGGCCCAGCTAAAACGAACAAAGATTCCAGTTCACATTCAGAATGAAAACCGGCCTTGGCAAACCACCCGGAACGGGCCCAGGAACGACCCAATACTGAGTAGAAAAAAGTCCACTTTAGATCCCTTAATTTTTGCGAAAGTCTGCATGTGAGCATTCCATCTAAGGAATTTTTTCCTACTGAGTATCATCAAATCCTGGAGTTGAAGACTTCAGGTTGCTGCACCAAATGGCAAAGTCATGCGTAGTGTGTCTGCATGCGTAACATGTGGGCATTCCATGTAAGGACAAATCTTAACTTCTGATTTCAGACTACTGGAAGTACAAAGCTATGAAATCATCTTGGAGGCTGATTGTATTTATGTTGAGCCCTGTTCTCTTAGTCTCCACAGGTTGAGGAATTTATCTTCCATTAAATCTGAATGAATAGTATACTAGTGAAAATTTTGCTACCTCTAGCCCCCCCGTCGCCCCGCACAGCGACACGGGCGGCGGAAACCCTAGCCGCCGCCAGCCCGTCCTTCCCCCTCGCCGCTGCGGAGGAGGCCGCCGGGAGGCCCGTGCGGCCCCTAGGATGGTGGCGGCGAGGCCGTCACCCAGGCATGCGAAGCTTCTCCGTGCGGGCGGCGCTCGGTGGCCATGGAGGCGCTGCGCGGTCGCTGCGTTGGGCGGCGTTCGGCAGCCTTGAGACGCGCGGCGCCGTTGCTGCACGGCGACGTGGATTGCGGCGGCGATTGCTGCGCTGCGTGGAGGTGGTCTTTGGCGCGTTGGTGGTTATCGCTCACCGTCGCCTTTGCCGGCTTTTACGGGCATAGTGACAGCGTCGGCGGCTCTGGGCCCAGATCCGGCGGTTCGAGACCGGATCCGCCTTTCCGGGCCCGATCTGGTTCTTCGGCGGGGGTCTGGTGGCGCCCAGCTTTCGGCCCGGCTAGCCGAGGTCGGTTGCGGCCCGGGAGTTTCCGGTGCTTTGGCGGTGGCAGGCCGGGTTGGCTCTGGGCGATCGTGGTGGATGGAGGCGGCACTTCTCCTGGCCCCTTTGCTGTGCCCTTGCTGGGATGGGGGCCCCTACCGGCGAAAGCCATGCCGGACCGCCCGGGCAAGACGACGGCGGCGCCTCCCGGCGTCGCACCCCTCCTGGAGGCGTCGTCATGGTGAGGCCCCCTCTCCGCCAGCAGGCGAGAGAGCGTCGGCTGTGCCATGGTGGTGCGGCCGGCAGCGGCTCGCTTGGAGTGGTTGCGACGCTGTGGTGGCGTGGCCACCACTTGCCAAACTTGGGCGTCAGTGGCGCCATGGTGGCGCGACCGGGCCGCTGGGTTGCCGGGTCGAGGCTTGTGGACCGGGCGTGGAGGTTGGTGTCCCGCTGCAGGCGGCGGGGGGGTTGTGCAGGGGTAGCAGTGGTTTGGGGAGGCTCGCGTCGATGTCCCAATCCGTCCGGGTGAGGAGCGGGCCCGCATGATTCTGTATCTCTGAAGCTTCAGGTCGTTCACTCGGGGCAGCTGAGTTTGCGGTGGCGGCGAGATGGGGGTGAGCTTGTGGAGTGGCCCGGTGGCATCGCCCCCGACGGCGGAGAAAGCCCGTGTCTTCGGTGATCCGAGGAGTGGTGGTTCAAAAGTGGTGATGCGGTGGAAGTGGCGAGGCCCCCCGCGCTTGAGTGGTAGCTGTCTGAGTTGCCTTGGTGATTCGAGATCCGGTGTGGAGCTTCGTTTTGTTTGGGGTTTTGCAGCTTGGGGTTCTCCGGTGTCTGCCCAAGTTTGGTCGTGGCTGAGAGTTCGGCAACCGGGGTGCGCGTCGCCTAGGGAAGGGATTCTTCGGCCAAGTTGTGGATAGTCGAGTAGAAGTATTGTTGGGTCGTTTTTTTCGACCAAGTGGTTATAGTTGGGTCGTTTCGACCAAGTTGTTAGCAGTATTGTAGTACTGGTTTGGTACCTATTTGTGCTGTGGAGTAGGGTACCCTCCAAACCGTATGGTTTTTCTGACCCGGTTTCCAGTCAAAAAACTGGACTGGCACTTGCCTTTTGTTTTATTCGTCTAATAGAAATCCTGGCAAAGCTTTTGCCAGTCCTTCTAAAAAATAGAATTATTACTTGATGTTGTAGATTTTGTAATTTATAAGCAAAGATAATAACAATAATAATTGTATTCTAAAACTAAGCCTATACCTTTATGATTCTTGAGAGACAATTATCATATAATATAATACTAGCCGGAACCCCGTGCGTTGCCGCGGGCGTAGATGAGAATAACGACTGCCACTGATAACGTATCATTCCACGGTTGTGTAGTGTGTACTATATTGCCAACTAAAATACAAAAACATCAGAAAACCTTTAATTACATGTCTGTTATGAGCATATATGAAAGAAAGTTTGGAAAACAGATAATCTTAGAAGACCCGATGTTTTGCCTCATAGAAGCAATTAATGTTGAAAGGGAATTAATTTAAATGATCTTACTGTTGTCTTTCTCTTCCTCCTCAAGATCATCCTGAAGTGCACTTCTCGGTATATGGGCTTTGCACCTTACACCTGAGAAAGCACCGTACGAATGTCCAAGAGTGCAAGAGCAACAAACCTGCTGATCATATATGTCCTTGTCTTCCTCTTCTTAAATCACCCTGAAGTGTATTTCTTTTAGGTTACAGAGTTCCAGATTCTTCAAGAACCCATCTGTTCAAACAATCCAGAGAATGGCATACTTGAAACAAAATCGATTGCTCGAGATTTTTTAAATATGAGTATGCCAAGCTGAAATGCCAAAAGCAAAATAATCTTGAAGAACATGCCATTAGCCCACAGAACTTTTGAGTATGCCAATGTAAAATGCCAGAAGCAAAATAATTTTCAAGACCAACAACGCTTGATCACTGTTGGCAGAATAATTTTCAAGAGCAACAGCGCTTGATCACTGTTGTTTTCAGTTGATATAAAAGGTAGGCATGCAAAAGAGTTGCTGTGGCTTTTACATTTGCCTGCAGAGCATCAGACATCTGAGGTGATGTGGGCAGATAACTATGGAAATTACAGCAGAGCATATGACTATATGGGTGAACATTTTAGGTATGTTGCTAGATGTGAGTAAAGGTTAAGAAAACAGATGATTATAGCTTTTTTTGTACAGGACTCATGTTTTTGGAAAAGGACCAGTAAAGTTGGGATGCAGGAACATGTTCTGTGAACAGGACTGGGGGACTCGTGTATACATTTCTACAACGATTAGCAATTGCAAGGATGTTATTTGAACCATGAATATATCATGTAGATATGTGGAAAGAAAAAGAAGCATCTAAGAATGTTGCTCTGTTTCCTTATCAGTTAGGACTGGGATAATAAGAAAATAATCTGGGAAAAAGGAAGCTAGAGTTTGAGCAGCTGCAGTTGGGTAAGGGCAACAGGTAATGGGCTAATATATAATTCCGCAGCCACTGCACTGGGAATTCTACAAAGGCAGTGGAAGAAACAAATAATGGAACCAAGGCAGTAATGCACAAACCTGAGTTACGCAGTTGAGGAATGATCGCTTTGCACATGGTACTTCTATTGAACTCAATATTTACCCAGCAGGAGTAAACGGAGAAGGCATTAGCAGCAACTGGGACTGAACAGTTCTGTTCATAGAAGAATCTGACAGCATTAATGAACAGACATGTATTAGAGGGGATTTTTTTTCCTTGAAAAGAGACATATCAAGTCTACTATACCAAGCATACGAAAAGACAAAGATGTAATGCCAACAATTGAATTGCATAGAACGGTGAAATGAAGATGCAGCCTATGATTTTACCTTGTTTGGCACAATGAACCAAGGCCTCAAGAGTCTTTTGGACACAATTGTTCTAATTGGTACAACTGATACAGATCTATTGCCATGAAATCTGAAAGTCAGAAGTAAGGCACGCACACATAGCCATAGTTGGCATGTAGCTCGGCAGGTGTAATTTCTTCCCAATTTCATGACTACCATAACAGAAGTCAGTCGCACAATGCTGTTTTTGCCATCAATTGAAATAGGAAACGTATCTGTTCTGATGCCAAACCTGGAAATGCTGACTGTAGCATGGTCCTGTGCAAAAGGGGATGTGGAAGCAAAGTTTGAGAAAGCTTTTTGCCTCAGACGAAAGATTATCAGGGAAATGAGGTATGTCTTTGCTGTTCCCAATTTTGAATATTGCAGGTACCTGTAAAACCCATCCAAGATTAGCAAATGTTGAACAGAAGAATCTGCACCATATAATTGATAAGCATGTAAAAGTAATTGCATCCATTTAGTCAATAACTCACCCCTTCATACTGACTTTAAGGAGGCTTTTGTTGTTGCCATACGTAGACTGGTGCAGCCAAGCCAAGGCTCCAAATGTCTACTGAAATGATGTAAGCATTGCTATCCATAGTAACCTTAAAATTTTGACATGAAAAGAAATAATTAAAGGCTTTAGTTAATATGTTCACTATGGGAGAATTAGAGAATCAATATATAAGGTTAGTCCAAAGCCAGTGCAATAATAATGCATTTGGTTAAGCATCAGAAAGCATCCTTTGCTAATAGCACATTAAGCTTTGCTAATTTGGTGGAGCATAGGGTCATTACCATCATGTAGGAGAGGTCTGATTAGAGTAACAACCGGGGTCTGAGATGTTTTCGTTGAATTTATGGCATCTGAAAATGACAAAATTGAAAGAATGAGGCCAGTGAAGACTCAAGTCTTGATGTCGTTTATATGGCCTCCACCTAAATTTATGCCACCCTCAAAAAATTAGGAAGAGATGATTAAGCAGGACGACATTTTAACAGCAGCTGTTGTGCGTACGAGGATTTCATGTACCATCTTTAACTGGAGTCCACCAACACTGATGCAGAGGTTCGTCGAAGCTAGCGGCAGCGGAGGACGGCACAGGCGTGACGAAGGCAGGCAACGCCGCTAGGGTTTGGCCGCGCTAGGGCTCCCCTGCTAGCGCGGTGCAACGCTAGGCCGACAGAGCCGAGAAGAGGGAGGGGTGGAGCGTCGTTGCCGAAAGAGGCGGAGGACGCCGAGAAGGCCAGGTGGAGGGCGGAGTTGCGACATCGCTGCGACGGCGTCAAGTCGAGCGCGTCGCTGCGGCATCGCTACGATGGCGGCGACTCAGCATAGGGCGGCGGCGCGACTCCGGGTGGAGTGGAGGGGGCAGGAGGGCACGGATGATGCGCAGTAGCACGGCGACGTCGCTGGTGGCGGCGCCGGAGGCAAGCGCAGGGCTCGTTGCCAACCTCAGTTTTATTTTCAAAAGGGTTTGGATTTGATAAGCTCTTACATGAATAATTAACATCTACCATTCACCTGTTTGGTTGGTTGCTTTAGCTCTGCTTCCCAGGCAGTGGGCGGGCGCCATGGCTGCTGCCTGCTTGGGATTGAGAGAATGCCTGCCATGCCTCCGCATGGATCTTCAGGCTGGCACCTAGCATCCCCTTCCAAGGCAGCCACAAGGAGCCACAAACAAGGGCAGAGATGCAGTTTGCCGGAGGGCTGTAGTGGTTGCTGCTGGAACAAAGGGTGACGCGGAGTCTCAGCAGGCGCAGGGGCTGAGTGCGCCGCCGAGCGCTCCTAAGGGCGAGCCGTTGTCGTGCCCGCTGAGGGCCTGCCGCCCCTACGCAGCCGCCTTAATGGCGAGTCGCCGCCGTCGCGCCGCACAAATCCGCCGGGCCTAAGAGACGCTGCCCCTTGCGAGAAGAAGAGACGTGCCGCTGGCCTGCAATCCGACGCAGCGTGGTAAGGCCGGAGCAGGGGGGTTGCTCTGGGATACAGACAGTGGCTACGAGCAGAGGGGACGACGCCGTAGGGGGAAGCAGTGGTGGGTGTGGAGGGGCCGGCGGCTGGGCGGCTCGCAGAAGCACGAGCGGCGGCGGCAGTCCGTCTATCCGAGGCGGAGGGTTCGCGAGCATTCGCGATGACCCGGGTGAAAGACCCGCGGCAACCACGATCGAAGTGTCGCTAGATCCTACAGTGCGAATTAGCGGATGACGTGGCGCTATCGCATGTCCGAGCTTACGCCCAAGATTCGTTACTAAAGCTCATGGATGCACATCTTCATCGATCTTGTATTGCTCATTGTGGGGGTATAACCCCCCGGTACCCTCAAGATGGTACATGGGCCACGCCATCAGCCGGACCGGCCCATGAGTTATGACAAATCGTTGTAATCTAAATTAGTACCACCTCGGATACTTTACTTGTAATCCTGCCCCTCCGGACTATATAAGGAGGGACAAAAGGTACCCCCATAATCAACTCGAATACAATACGGAACACGGGATGTACGGTATTATGTCACACCGACGGCCGGAACCCGTGATAAATCGTGTCTCGTGCTTGTGTTTGGGTTACCATCTTGTTCTTGATCTCGCGCACCCCGCCACCATCATCTAATCTACTACCTAGGGTAACCCCTTGGTAGGCTGCCGACCAGATATCGTCGACAGCTGGCACCAACTGCTCCGCTCGACGCGTCGATCACTCTACTCGGCCGCAACGATGATTCATCTCCACTAACAAGCTAAGTCATATTTTTAATATATTTTTCTAATTCTCCGATCTTTATATATCTCCATATATTTCTCCGGTTGCTTTTCTCCATATCAATGCATATATACACAATGATTTTTTTATTCGCCGACCAGCCACCTGTGACAGAACCGACCAATCCATCCGAGATTAAGTGTAATTGTCACCGCCAAAACGTTGACACGTATACACCGCTTCTCGAATGAACCCGGTAGTCCGCCGAGTATCACGAAGGACCTCGGTAAATCAACTTACATCCAGGATCACATGATTAAGGAAACATCATACATCGATATCTGAGTTTACTGGCGAAAAATAATTACACACTGGTTCCAAATATATTACAAGAAAATAGCATTTTGTTTCTAAAAATACAATAACATAGGTTGTAGAATATCACCAGTTTCCATCGAACCTCTTTACAAGCATGATGAGAGAATTATACGATGTGACCATGCCCGTTGGTCTTACTAATCCAAATCATCCACAGGATTAAAGCAAGCAATGCCAAAGCCTTTATAAAGTATAACACCTGCAACGATGGGTAAAAACCCTGAGTACTCAATTGTACTCCGCAAGACTTACCCGACAGGGAAAAAAAACGGAAACTCCAAGGATATATGATAGGTTATGTATGGTGGGGTTTATTGGCTAGCAACTTTTGCGAAAAAGCTCATTATTAACTTCCAAGGTTTTATGTATAACGACGGCAAAGTTATTGATAGGTAATTCTAACTAGGTTTGCACCTTTCTAAAACATACATCTGAACTATAACAAGCATATAACTAAAGATGAGGTACCAATTATAATCCTTCCAATATCAATAGTGAATTCCATCTCTTTTACTACGTCTCTGCGAAAAGGTATGAGTTTCTCACTATCCGGGAGAGACGGCGATTCGAATCGATTACACCAGCTGGGTAAAGCCCGTATCACACACCCACACGAGTGTGTACCTCACCCGCGCGAATCACCGTTCACTGTATTCGAAAGATAGGATTGAACCGCTTCGCAAAACTCATGGTCCTCGATCCTCACCAGTCAGTACCCCAACGACCCGTGGCCCTGTAGTTCTTTGCTTTGGATTTTGGATCGATCCCCTCACAACGTATGCTCTCCTCCCAAGAATGCTAACGGTTCAAAACCTACCTCGAATGAGCTAATCGGTTTCACAAATAAACGAGTTATTCGGCTGTTATGTGAAGGTACGTTCAATCTCACACCTATATCCGAATCACGGTGCGGTCCTTAATCGACTTCGAGACGGGGAAAATACAAGCATACAAGACCTATATGTCTTGCCAAACACCGATTCCCGTCCGGTCTCCAATTATCATTCACCTCATGATTAAGGATATCACATGTACCGATCCTAAGTGATGCGAATGACAGGAAATCATCCGACTTCTTAATGATCTAAGCATGGCTAAGCATAACTATCTATTTCATCTAGTAATATGAACGGCTCTCATTTTAGTGGACAAGGATATCATGCAACAACGGTGTCAACCACCCTGATAAAAATAATGCACATAACAGTACTATATAAAGAAAAGTATAATTGTATTTCAAAAAAAGATAGAATAGGTATTTAGGATGCTCCGGGGCTTGCCTCGGTGAAAGTTGGAGGTCCGTAGTTAGGGTAATTCGACAGTAATTTAGAGTCTCGTCCTTCGTCTTCGGGTGGCAACTCCTGTGGATCCTTCTCCTTGGTCACTACGTACTCGACGAGATCCTCTTCCTCCGATCCTATATGAATGTATGTGATGCGTAAATAACAAGAATGCATATAGGATGCTTGCGATGATACGATGCTATGGCATGAAATGATATATGATGACATGATCATGGGAATGACAAGAATGGAAAGCTACATAAGGTTCCATGTGTGCGTTCTCTTTCTCTCGATGACAACACTATATTATCAGAGTTAGTTAAATAGATTAACATTACTTATTTCTAAACACACTGAGTATGTGCATATCTCTTCTCTGGAAGAATTAATATAATTACTAGAAAGCAACAATTATTTGCTACCATCTAGTGTATCATGATCTTCTCACTAAACAAGAGGATTACCAAGGATCAAAGGAGATCTCTAATTCAAGGTCATCAGGTAAATCTAAAAGTCACACAAACCTCACATATATGTCATATAATTGTTTTAATTGGAAAAGGAAAACGAGACATGAAACTAATATCGTTACACTTAGCAATCATGATAGAAAATAATAAAGTATTTACTCTTTGATTACAGTATCTCACATATAAACAGTACCCCATGATGATAACAGAAAAGGATATGAAAATAAACATTCAATTATATGCACACATAAAATCATATACTCTTCTTTTTTTCTTTTATTCTTAATTTTAGAAATAATGATTTTATAAAACATTTTCAAATTCAACTCAAACTTTTTGTGAAGGTTGGTAATGACATGAAATGGATGCAAAATAATTTTCATGATATTTGGATCAATAGTTTATTCTCTAAAAATCAGGGAATATGCATTTATTAATTAAAAGAGGTAATTTTATCTCATGCAGAAACTATTCAAAAACCAAGTTTCATATTTTTATTGAATAGACATAACTATGAGGAAGCTATACAAAAATTTTCAAGATTTTAGGAGCTCTAATTATTTTTCCACGAAATAAACAAAACTGAGCACTATTCATTTTCATGGAAAATGTTTAAACATTTTTAAAGGGAGGGACACCTGCGGGCTCAAACCGGCCCGGCTCGGCCCATCTAAGCGCCCGGCCTGGCCCAGCTGTATAAAAGCCGGCCGAGCTCGGCCGGCTCGGAGCCGTGGCGCTCGATGATGGCGCCCGGGGCGGCCGGCCGTACCTCACCGCCGGTGAGGTCTCCGGCGAAGGCGAGCGCACCTACACAACCACAACACAACGGCGAACTGATCTACGTGTTTTATTTGTCGCTTTGCAACCAACAGGGACTCATCGGGCGGTCATGGCGGCCGGCAAGGTCCGGCGGCGCAACGGCAACGCCCGGCCCCGGAGCGCGGTAGAGACTAGGGCGGGCAACGGTATAGCGATCGAGGGCTCACCACAACCCTAGGACACCAACCAAAGGGGCAATCGTGACACAGCCGGGTTGGGTCGTTTGGAGCTGGAAACGGCGGCGGCGGCGCGCAACCGACGGCCACGCGATGTTCCAACGCTGGCCCCGTGCAAAAAGAGTTAAGAGAGTCGAAGTCGGTCATGATCGTGGCATCAAGGAGGGTCCAAAACAACAAAGTGAGGCTGTTGGCTCACCAGAAACCCGTCCGCGGGGGATCCGAGCACGGTGGTGCTCGCAGGCCGCCCAGAGGAAGAAAACCTCGTGTGAATGCTTCGGGTGATGGTAAACAGCGAGATCGGTTGCAAACGGTTCGCGGGAAGATTGCGGAGCTGGGGGTTGGAGGAATTGGACAGTGATCAAACAAGGGTGGCGAATTCGACGTCGCGGTGGAGCTCGGTCATCGGCGGGAAGAAGAAGAAAAAAATTGGACGACGGCGGCCGTGGCAAAGGGCTTATATAGGGCAAGGGAGGATCGACGACGTGGCCAAAGACCTTCACGACCCTGACGACGTGTTTGGTTGCGCGCGAGGCCGGGGAATTCGCGGGAGCATCCACGGCGACGCCGGCAACAGAGAACGGCATGGGCGCGGGAGAAAAATCGGCCGGCACTGTAGCAACTGAAACAGCTAAGTTCGGCTCTCGATTTCTCTCGATCCAGGAAGCGAAATTGCCAACCGGTTGCACCGTGGTGATCTCCTATAGGTGGTCTCCAGATTTGCTTAAGTGATCCTAAGCTAAAACTCGACGGTTTGCAAAATATAAATTGCTAAACAAGTGCAAAATGTGACCGAAAACCTGGTTTCAGTTTAAGCGAAGCAATCGATCACCATGTTTAGCCGAGTTTGACATTTAATTTAGGATTAACCCTAAACCATTAAACCCAACCAATTGCATGGAAGCAAAGTCCAAACTCTACACTATCAAGTGATGCACCAGATAGCATGATTTCATTTATGAAAAACAATTTTGTATAGCCTTGAAAGTTAAATAAAGTAACTGAAATCCATGACTTAGAAAAATTCTAAGTCCACCTTTTAATTTATTCTGAATTCAGTTTTCAAGTGACTTTTTGAGCAAGTTAGAGAAAGAACTAGCCCTGGACCCTTAAATAACTTTTGTAGCACATAAATTGTACTACAACTTTTATTTATGGTTTATCCCCAAAAACTGAATACATCATATACTTACATGTTAAGCTACTTAGTAACTTGATAATAACTCAAACAAACTTATCATCACATGTAGGCATATTTTGGTAAATTGATCAACACAAACTCTACTCTATATTTAATTTTAAACATTTTTAAACCACTTTTGAGATTATCAAGCACACTTATATGTTGCACACATAGAACTTGCAATGACATGTGCCTATAATCGAATGCAAAATGATGCTTATGCCTTAATGAAAAATGCAATGCACTAGATTAACATTTAGAATGTTACACCACCAGCTACGCTTTTACTCGAGTTATTCAAAACGACCGTGGCCTCGACCTCGACCTACACATGCATGCAGCTCCACGCTCTATGTTATGGTCGGTCGGCCGGTTTCCTTAGCGACTCTTGTGCTCTTACGGCGCACACGAGGCATGAGCTCCTCCACGCTATGGGGTATGAGATAGCTGGGGCTGGATAACAAGATACAAAGCTATGCTGCAGAGCACTCATGTTTTTTCACCATTCGGGTTGCCGACCGACCATGTTCCGATTTGCGTTATCTAGAGACGGCTCGTTCTCCCGGCTTAATCCCGAAGACGTGCATGCAGCTCCGCGCTCTGCGTTAAGGGTCGGTCGGCAAGCGCCTCTTCGGCGACGCCCGTATCCCTACGCGTGCATACAGCTTTTCACGCTAAAGCGCTATGGGATATGGGCTAGTCGGGGCTGGTAATAATGCGATAAAGAAATAACCGGGTTGTACTCCACTCACCAATAATTTTTCGTCGAAAACGAATATAATATCGCCGATATTATCAATTCTGGTTTACACCAAGATTTATATTTATTTTTACATCATGTACTACCGATTCTCCATATTTATTGCGGGGGCCTGGTTCGGTCATCGAGCTTATTCTCTACGCTCGGGAACCTGGATCGCCTAGAAGGACATCGAGGATTATCGCCAACCGTGGGTTGCACCACTGGCGCCGAATTTCGCCGCCGACTAGTTGGTTGAACGCTTTCGCCGCTCGGATTTTATCGCCGACCGGTTGCTCCAACCACTGGGCGCCATCGCCACTCGCTATTCATCTTCGCCGATGCTCATCACCGATCGATCGCCGCTCGTCGCTCGTCTCCACTTTCGGTGCTCATCGCCGATCGCCGCTCGTCGCCGCTCGGCGCTCGGCGCCACTCGCCGCTCACCATTCGTCTCCGCTCGCCGTTCGTCATCGCTCGCCGCTCGTCACTCATCGCTGTTCATAGAAAAGTCGTTAGCTATGCTAGTGTACTATCAAGTTTCTCCATGCTGTTCGGTTCGAGGTGCTGATCCCGGGCAGCGCTTGGGGTCTTGATACACACATGACAAACTAAGCTAGGGGACCGACCGTTTATTCGCCGATATTAGAAATCTTCTATTCTTTGACCCCTGCTACAAGATGCTTTGCTATCTTCCAGCAGGCTCGGGGACTACTGGTGTACACGTCACCTCTCGGTGACTTGATTCGGGTGTACACGCCTCTCGACATGAAGAAATCTCAAATTTAATTTTGAGCCCCTTGCATCCTTCTTTGCAAGCCTTATCTGAATAAGCCCGAGGTCACCGACCAGTTCACGCTTGGACTCATCGCCGCCCGACCAGCTTGCTCGAGCTTCATCGCCGGCGGTGCATATGACTTCATCGCCGACCAGCGCGCCCGGACTCCATTGCCGATCGCTTAAACCGGGTCGGATCCTTTGTTCCAACTGTTTAGCTTCGGTTTAGTAACTCGGACTGATTCAAGACGGCGTTGCTCGAAGGATACAAGGCGCCGGGGACTAGCTGTGGGGTATAACCCCTGGTACCCTCAAGATGGTACATAGGCCACGCCATCGGCGACCGCCCATGAGTTATGACAGTCATTGTAATCTAAATTAGTACCACCTCAGATACTTTACTTGTAATCCTGCCCCTCCAGACTATATAAGGAGGGACAGGGGTACCCCCATAATCAACTCGAATACAATACGGAACACAGGATGTACGGTATTATGTCACACCGACGGCCGGAACCTGTATAAATCTGTGTCTCTGTGCTTGTGTTTGGGTTACCATCTTGTTCTTGATCTCGCGCACCCCGCCACCATCATCTAATCTACTACCTAGGGTAACCCCTTGGTAGGCTGCCGACCAGATATCGTCGACACTCATTCATTTTTTTTTTTTTGAAAAACTATTATCGCTGATTGTCATGAAATATATTCCAGTCACATAATCACATTAGATGAGAAAATGTCTTAACAGCTAGGGCTTCCTACTGACCTTCAATACTCTATTTTATTTAATAACACGGCAAACATGTGCCATCATGTCTTTAGCTTGAGCTTTTCTTCTGCTTCTAATAGGTTTGTGGTAGAAATTCTACCCCAATGTCGAACCAATGCATGAATATTGAGAGCCTTGCACAGATGAAGACATCTTGTTCACCTGCATTGAATAAAACACCCACAAAAGAAGAAACAAGCACTATTTGCAACCATCAGGATGGCACGATATACTTCACACGGGCATATAATCAAATATGTTGTGTGCAGCTTGTTGACATCTACCACGACAGAGACGATCCCTGACCTTGGACACGTCTTGCAAACCAGAGGACGGACCTCGTACCTTGGCACGCCGTTTGTTGCTCATGTGCAGAGAGAAGCTTCAACAGCTAGGGAAGGGACACGGGAGGAGCAGCGAGAAGGCGTGGCCGCGTGGGGCGATTCGTGCGACATGAGGAGAGGACGGGATATTGAAAAAGGCCACGAGAACAGGATATGGAGGGACAAGGGCGAAATCTGAGAGAGTAGGGCAGCAGTGCGGTGGCCCTGGCCTCCGGCCATGGCCAGGTGAGGTGCCCTCGGCCAACGGCGTGGCGGCGAGGTGGGCTCAGCACGGCTGCTCCAAGGCATGGGAACGGCCGGCCCCTGGACGCACGTCACTCCGCGCTGCTCGCCCTGCTAATTCACGGCCACTGCCGGGACTTGCCAGTGCAGCGCGTGGGGCTGCGCCGCTGCGGCGAGGAGCGGTCACGGGCTCACGGCCCATGGGGGACAGGGGAAGGTCGGAGGCTAGCCGCTGTGGGCGGCGGGCCCGGACAACCCGGCACGGGCCGGAGTGCACGGCGCTGTGGTGTGGCTCCAGCCACCCTGGTGCTCGCGGGGGGCGCGGGCACGGCGGCCACCCTGCGCGGCAGCCTCGGCAGCCCACCTCCCCCCCCCCGGCGACTTCGTCGTGACGGCCACGCTATTGCGGACGGGAGGAGTGGCTGTGATATATGCGGCCGTGTGATCCGGAAAGCGCTAGAAGCGATCGCACTGGCTCGTGCTCTAGCTGTCGAGAACAGTTGTATACGTGGCCTTACCAGTGGCTGTATACGTGGCAAAATGGTAGGGCAGGATTCATGGTACAACTTTCGTTCTAGTAAAGACTAGAAAACCTGGCCTATGCCGAGGATGCTAGACTAAGGCTTGCGCCAGTGTTTTTTTCTTTGCATTTTGCTGCATACCAATCCAATTAATCGTCGTGTACAAATCTTTTTTTTTAATAAAGCGTACATCTTGTTGTGCAGGTTCTGAAAAATAGTAAAAAAATATCTGACTTATGTAATAAGCCATGCTTCGTGCATAAACGTTCTAGGTTCATTCACTCAAATTGGTCAGTATGAGTGAACAGGCATTCGGGAAGAGTCAATAAGCATTTGCTTGGCTTATGTAATACAATGAAAATTGCTAAAAAAAATATCCATACGGCTATGCAGGCATGATATTTGCCTTCAGGTTCTTTGTTTTTCTCTTTGAACAATGGAGGATAACCTTTGTTTGTTTCCTGCTTTAAAGGAAAAAAAAAAAAGAACCTGTTAAACTTCTAGCCTAGTACAAATGAAAAACGATAGTCAATACAGGAGTTCAGGATACAGTTATATCATCTATTGATGATCATGACATGAACTCAATATCATAATGACAATATAGAATAAAAGCTAGGCAACTGGTCCACACTCTTAGGTTATTATCAAGTTAAATCTGCGCAAAAAAAATCTTAAGATGGGATATCACTTGTTGTTTCTAACCAAATAAAAATATCAGGAATACAATAATGAAGAGATAAAGAGCAGTAGAGCACTATTAAGTTTTCGGTACACAATATTTAACTTGTGCAAAAGTATTTTAAATCTTAACCTAAAGTGTAGCTATTGTCTTTTTGAAATGTAAAAAAAATTGCTTAAAAACATCAAGCTTGAAAAACTGTGCCTACATAATGACACTTATCTGAGGAGGTGTGCAATGGTTCATTTAGTCCTTTTACTTTTCAAAAATTAGAGTATATTGAAACTGACAGAGCTTTCAGGAGTTTTACTTATGGCATGAATGCTGATGAGAATATGATTTCCTTAAGCACCATAGGTATTGAATTGAATAGGGAAAAAGTTAGAATATGGAGTTATTCACGGGAAATATATATTAGTAAGAACTATTAAAGAAAAAGGTCCTATTTAATTTGGGAAGACTAAAACATGACCTTCAGTTATAACCAATCAATCTCTGAGGATTGAAGTACCTGCAGCAGTAGAGTCATAACGTAGCTGCATATGCAGTACTAATTGCTCACCAGCAACTGAAATTGAAGATGGAAAGCAAAGAGAATTTACCCAATGTTTGAATCCCAAGAACAAAAATCCTATTGATTTTTGGCATGACGTTTCAGGTCTCTGATACCTGAGCAGATCTATTCAGCTGCAGCAACCAAAAATTCTATTAATTCCAATAGACTCACATATCAACCAATTTCCGAGAAATCAAATCTTGTGAACTTGCAGATTTGGGTACAAAGAATCAGATAAATTGCATAGAGAACTTTGCACAGACGCTAGAGACCATGATTGCAGTCGCTTCTCACGGTGGCATGACCTCACCATCTCGAGGTGGGGATGGGTCCCCAGCATAGCTAGCTGGTTGGCCACCTATTTAGGCTAATGGAGGAGGAGACGAGGGGCAAGGAAGGACTTAGAACATACAAATATTTCGGACGGCCATTTCATCAAACACCTTGAGAACGTACACATATACCTCTGCCGGCTCCAGAAAACCCAGGAGCTGTCGAGGTTCTTGGCGACGACATCGTGGAGCGCGGCACTTACATGGACTCAGGTTGGGCATGATGCAGTGCTTCGCTTCCATTGTCGCTACCTCAATTTGCACGAGGGCCCCGGCGACCCCTGGCGCGGGCAGGGGGTGTGGGCGCAACTGCCCCCGACGATCCCGATTCGGGCGAGGGCCCTGGCGACCATGGCGTGGCCGGGGGTGTGGGCGCAGTGGCCCCGACCCACCCTGTGCCGGGCGGCTCGGGCCACTCCGGCGTGTGAGGGGCTCGGGCGTGGCAACCCTGGTAGCTTGTTCGCAGCGGCCGAGTGGTCGGCCCTCGCCTCTCCAGGTACATGCGTGGCCAGAGGAAGGGACGACGACATCTAGAAAGGTCGATGATGTGTCTCCTTTTGGAAGGCATGATATGAACCATTGACGTGGCTTGTTTAGATGCTGGATACATGGTCTCTTGAAGGACTTGATACGTGGCGTCTTTCATGGCGTCTTTCATGGTACAAGATTATAGGTTATCAAAGATGGCCGCTCCCTGTTTTTTTCTATTTTTTTTTAGAATCTATTTTTTTCTAGTAATAATAACAAAAATGGACACCCCCGTTGCTCACTTTCTAGTGAGGGAATGAATGCCGCGGCGTCCCAGAAGAATTGACGAGAGAGGACGGGCTCGTGTCGTGGGCGCGATTAGCGCATCAACCGCTGACAGCCTGACACTGCTTCGGCGGGCAGCCACGCGCCGGGTCCCGCATGGCAGTCATGGCAGGCGAGCGAGACGGGCGGTGTCCGGTGTCTGGTGTTGGTCCACCAACTTGGGATTCAGTCGTTCGTCCGCGCCCCTGTTTCTTGCGCCTGTGTCGTCGATCCATGAAATCGATCCTCGCCCTCACTATCGGCCGCACCGGCTTCTTCACCGCGGCTGGGGGGCATGGCTTAGGGCGTGTTTGGATGGTGTAGAAATTTTTTTTTGCATGTGTCACATCGAAATATCGGAGAGATGTCAGAAGGAAGTTTCAAATACTAATTAAAAAACAAATTAACGATGAGACAAATTTTTTTAAGTATAATTAATTCGTCATTAGTGAATGTTTACTGTAGCACCACATTATTAAATCATAGACTAATTAGGCTTAAAAGATTCGTCTCGCAAAGTTATCGCAATCTGTGTAATTAATTATTTTTTAGACTACATTTATTACTCCATATATGTGTGACTAGATTCGATGGGACGGGGCAAAAAATTTGGCAGGGGAATCTGATGGCGCCTGATGGGGGCGTGCTCTGTGCTCCACAACAGTCACGGCCACTGTCAGTCTGACCCACTGTGTTGCAATAGTTTCGGACCTTCCGTCGTCACGGCGGTGTACTGGATCCTTGTGCGCCACAACAGAACTCAAACACCCGGTCAAACCCCAAGAAGGCTGAGTAAATAAACTAAACGACCACTTGACGTTAATATCCGTGTTGGTTAGGCTACACAGGACTGAGAGAGAGATCCAAACATGCCCAGAGATAATAAATGGAGAGAGTTAGCGCACCGCACGCGTCGACGGTGCGGTAACTTGAAAGAGTTGCCTGCTATAAACCCCAAGAAAGCTGAGTAAAGAAACCAAACGACCACATGTCGTTAATATCCATGCTGGTTAGGCCACACAGGACTAGGAGAGGGATCCAAACGTGCCCTGAGGTACGTAGTAACTAGATAGAGTTACCGCACCAAACGTGTCGACGATGAACGGTGTGGTAATTCAAAAGAGTTGCCTACTACAAACCTTAAGAAGGCTGAGTAAAGAAACCAAACGACCACCTGTCGTTAATATTCATGTTGGTTAGGCTACACAGGACTGGGAGAGGGATCCAAACGTGCCCGGAGGTACATAGTAACTGGAGAGAGTTACCACACTGCACGCGTCGATGACGAACAATGTGGTAACTCGAAAGAGTTGCCTGCTACAAACCCGAAGAAGGCTAAGTAAAGAAACCAAACGACCACCTATGTTAATATCCATGCTGATTAGGTCACACAGAACTGAGAGAGGGATCCAAATGTACCCGAAAATATGTAGTAACTGGAGAGAATTACCGCACCAACGCGGCAACGACGAACGGTGCGGTAACTTGAAAGAGTTGCCTGCTACTGCAACCGAGCACGCGTCGACAACAAACGGTGCGGTAACTCGAAAGAGTTGCCTGCTACTGCAACCGAGCACGGCTTAGCGCAGTAGCGGCCGGCGCCTGGAGTATGGAGCTGCATGCAGGACAGGGAAGAAGATGATGGTCGATCCAGTTGCGTGTGCGGGTTGGTGCTTGGTGGTGACGGCGGCCGGAACAGTAGAGCGGCTTGTCGCCGCGCGCCGACCGTCGAGCGACTGGTAGAGCGCACCCAGGATATATGCGTGCATGCGTGGAACGGGCAGAGGCTACGTCGCGATCCTAGGCTGCTGTGCAGAGCTAGCCTAGACGTTCACTGGTGCCTCTGACGGCACACCTTGGCGCAGCGCAGTGCGTCTGGGTTGGTAGAGAGAAGCCGACAAGGGAATGCTGTGCTTCGGCGATGGCTGCTGCCATGGTTGGTCGCTCCCAGTTTCACCTTTTGACCAGTTTGGGCCAGACTCCCAAGAGCCCACAGCCCACCCGTGGTATTGTGCGCTCTAGACTGTTTGGGCCTCACCATCGAGGTCGAACAGCAATAGCAATATACAGCTATAAATTACGGCCTCCGGTTGAGGGGCAGCCTACTCAGAATTGGCCTAGGTCAAATGGTAATGGTGGAGGCCGGCAACTCAAAAGAAATTAGTGAGGACTTGTCCAATGGATTATTGAAGAGACTTTTATATGAATGCCATTAAAAAAGATGGTAATCTCGTTTAAAGCCCTTAAAAGTTCGATCTATCAGCTGCATACAAGTTCGATAAAATTTTTTCTCCTAAACCATTCCGTCTATTTCTCAAGTTAATGGTGTCAAACTACATTGACAGAAGTCCTAAATACCCTCTGATCAGTGAAACCAGGCCCCACCATCTCCTTCTCTCTCTGTAATTGACGAGTAGACCCCACACGTCGGTCATCCCCAACCTCTGCATGCCTCTCTTGCCGCTGCGCCGGCGACCGCGCGGTGTCGTGCCGCAGCCCACGCCCCGTGAGCCGCTCCTGCGCGCTGCCTGCCACGCCCTTCGCGTGCGCTTGGCACCCATGCCCGAGCCGCGCCGCTGTGAGCCATGACCGCGCTGTACCCTCCGTGTGCTCTGCTGCCGCGAACCGGCCACCGTGAGCCGTGGCCGCGAGCTCCGCGTGCCCAGCGGTGCCGCGAGCCGCGCCCGGGCGCCCGCCCGCGCGGTCGCGCCCTCCACGCGCTGTGTTGCGCCGCTCCCGCCGCGGCCGAGGGCGGCGCCTGGGCGCGAACCGCGCCGCCTCAAGCCGCGAGCCGCGAGCTCCGCGCGCTTCGGCCGTCGCGTGCCTCGGGCATGGAGTACGTCAACACGTGCAACGGCATCGTGCTCCTTGCCGACGAGAAGGACCGCGAGTACTCTGCACCGTGAAAGTGCATCCTCTAGAACCTGGCCAAGGACGATATGGAGGAGGTGTCCGTCCAAGTGCTGACGCTTTAATTAAGACGGAGGTGAAAGAGTATCGCACATTCGGGTTGGGTATCAGCCAACACTCGCTTTATATGGACGACGACAGCATTTACCTCCACCGTCGTGAGCCACGAGCTCCGCACGCCGCGCCGCCGCGAGCAGCGCCTGTCGCCGTTCCACCCTCCGCGCGAGCTGCTCCTGGGCACGGACCGCACCGCTGTCGCCGTGAGCCACGAGCTCCAGCGCGCCCGGCCGACGCGAGCCACCTGGTGGAACCGGTTGCCCCTCAGCCACAGCTCTCGCAGCCGGGTGGCGTTCCTCCTAGGCCTACATAGGAGAGGGGGCTCCGGGTGGGCTAGCGACCTTCCACCTGCCCAGAACATCAGATCCGGGTGGGTGTACAGCAGCGCGCCGTAGGTTGGACCGTCCTCGTGGCCTTCGTGGCCAGCTAGGAGCTCTTCACACCACGGTGGTGATGGGGCGTAGGACGTTTGACTGGCTATGTGGTTCGTCTACTTTGCAGGATGTTTGATGTTGGTTATGCCTTTCCATGTTGGATGTTTGATGTTCAATGCTCGATTAATACGATTTGTTGCATGATGGACTTGTTGGACTCCTTTTGTTATGGTTTATGTATGCTATATATGTGGATTTATGTTATATATATGTGGATCTGTGTGATATATGTGAATTTTAGTTATATAATCATATATGTGATTTGGTTGCTGTGATGCAAAACGGAAAAAACAGACCAAAAATTTACTTATTCCTGCTTTGCCACCTGCCAGGTGGAAAGCAGGTGGCAAAGCTGGAATCTCAGGAACCATGGCAGCTTTGCCACCTGCCAACAAAGATAGTCGGCAAAGCATCCTTTGCCACTTGCCAAAAAAGGCAGTCGGCAAATATTTTCTATTGTGAAAAAATAAAAAAAAGCCTTTGCCACTTGCCAGTAAAGGCAGTCGGCAAAGAAATTCTTTTCTAAAAAAATTTTAAAAAGCTTTTGTCGACTGCGTGTGGCAGTCGACAAACGAAACGCGCTCCGTCATCTCACGATGGCGTACGTCTCCTTTGCCGACTGCCATGTTGGCAGGTGGCAAAGGCTTTGTCGACTACTTTCTACGTGGCAGGCGGCAATTTGCCGATAAAACCTTTGCGACGTGTTCTTTGCCGACTGCCACGGTAAAGCGGTTGGCAAAACCTTGCCACCTGTTTTTTGCGCCTTTGTCGATTTGCTTTTGGCAAGTTGGCAAAGAGGGGCATTCCAGTAGTGATTTTGTGGCACCCGTTGCTGACATGGAGACCACCGGTGATCATGCGGGCATCACGATCGACGCGGTCAACCCTGAAATTGGAGCCCATCAAAACTTGCTGAACCTAAAACCTAAAGTTATAAAGTTGCAGTTTTGCAGTTGTTTTTTAGCTCTTCACTATGTTCTTTTTTTTTGCGCTCCTACATACAATGTTCAATTTTCAAAGGAAATTATATCCTGTGTATATCTTGTGACGTGCTTATATTGGCTACCAAAGGAATCCACCCTCAATATTTGCAGCATACAAAAATTTTAAAAAGAAACTTCTGACGTGCTTGAGATCCTTCAGCTCGAACCTATCCGCTGCTACCAGCACATGCTCAGCCATGATTACCAAAAAAAAAAGACTCTTCTTCTGGTGCCGTCATCGTATCTAGGAACGATTCTGTGTACAGAATATGCGGCACGTTCTTCAACACCTGAGGCAGCATATCATCGATGTGTATGCAGCAAGTCCCTGCCGCTGAGGCGCCGTCTCCAGCAAGCTTTGCCTCCAGCCCGGGAACGTGACGTCGGGATCCAACGAGAGCCGCTGCTGCGAGTCGTACGCCATCGACGGAGACGACGCACTCGACAGTGAAGCGGACGTCGACAAGATACTCCGACGAGAGGAATTCCTATCGACGGAGTCGGGGCGGCGGTGCAGGCGGCGTAACGGAGGCTGCCTGGGGTGGATTGAAAAAAATGGATTGGATTGGATTGGTGGGAGAGTTTAAGTGAATAAATGATCCACCTTCATCTGAGATCATTGGATTAGAATTCTGTGGATTTTATTTAGGTTTTTATAGTTTACATAATTAGTTGGTTTTCATAGAATACGTTCCGTGAAGATTTTCTACGTTTACTCGCAAAAAGAGAGAGAAAGATTTTCTACGTAATATATATTAATATATAGGTAGCTTTTGTTAATAATAGATTAACCGACCACAAACATATATGATGGAATTTCTATTGCCGTTCGAGATTTTTTGTCCACTTGCGGCTGAACTTTTCTCTTCTCTTGAACAATCCAAGATAACACACCGGCACCGCCGCATCAAGCCCCACCGCCGACATCCCACATTAGGGGCGAAGTCAGGATAAATGGTTATTAGGGTAGATACTTTACGGTACTAAAGACATGTTTAGCATGCCTCTTGTTGGCTCTAGCACTATTTATAGTATGGAGCCGGTGTAGCTACAAATCGTGGTTCCACCGACTACTTCAAAACGGCTCAACGATAATGGGCTACCCTACCAAGTACCAATATTATCGCTACAGTAATTTTAAAGAGGTACTGATAAGCTGATAATATATATCATATATAACATTGAAATAACAAAGTAACAACTGCATCCTGTCAAATTGATCACATAGTATTAAATTAAAGTGAATAATGGATAGTAATGTGGAAGCGTGAAGCATCGATAATCCGTTCCTATATATATTATCAAAAGTCACGTAGATACGTACTCCAACTGAAACAATTGAATGCACTACTTGCCTTTCGAGTTCAGACTGTTTATAGCTGAAAAAAAAACTAAGACTAGAAGGAGACACAAGTCCGGACAGGAGATGACCGGAGACTGAGAGCTACCATATATACTGCCATCGGCGGAGGCTGCCCGCCGCTGCAAATCGACGACGCCTCGCTCATCACTGGGATTTAAGTCTGGCCGGCCACCAAACGCACATCGCCAGATCACCACTCGACGAGGCTAGGAGGATTAGTGATGGGAGAAGCCGGAAGGATTTTTTTTTTTTAATCCAGAAGCAGAAAGGATTTGGGATGCGAGCAGCCGAGAATATAACGAAGATGAAAGGGCAAACGTTAGCCGGTCTATGTACGAGTATATTGCTAGCCTGATCACTAATGGGCTTGGGAGATGTCGAAATGGGCTGTTTCAACTGAACTGAATCAGCCTACAACGGTGCCACCGGAGTCTAACAAAAAATGGAAAAAGTCTACTTTCTCTCCCTCAACTTTTACGAAAGTCTAATTTTCCTCCCTGAACTCTAAAACCGGACAAACAGCCTCCCTCAACTTTTTAAACCATGCATTTTACCTCCCTGGAGTGGTTTTGATGGTGGTTTTGCTACAGTAACGGTGGTTTTGTCTTTTTCTTTTTTATTTATTTTGGCTGAATTTTTAAAAAATCATAGTAAATCATAAAAAATTTATAAAATAAAAAATCTAATTTTATTGGACTCCACATAAATAGATCTACGTAGTGAATATATAATATGGTATACTTTAGCATAAAGTTTTTGCTAATCTTTTTTTTTTTTTTATTTATTTTGACCGAATTTTAAAAAATTATAGTAAATCACAGAAAAAAATCATAAAATAGAAAATATAGTTTTATTAGACTCCACATGAGTAGATATATAAATGGACATATAATATGATATACTTTAGTATAAAATTTTTTTTATGTAACTTTTGATCTATATTTTCTATAATTAGTTAAAATAATTCATAGCTATAGATTCTATACTTATTTTGTTGAACTAAAGCATACCATATTATATATTTACTTTGTAGATCTACTCATGTGGAGTCCAACAAAATTAAATTTTCTATTTTATAATTTTTAATAATTTGCTATGCTTTTTCAAATATTTAGTCATAATAAATAAAAAATAAAAAAACTACTAGCGTAAACTTTGTATAAAAATATACCATATTATATATTCACTGCGTAGATCTACTTATGTGGAGTTCAATAAAATTATAATTTTCTATTTTAAATTTTTTGTGAGTTACTATAATTTTTTAAAAATTCAGCCAAAATAAATAAAAAAGAAAAAAACAAAACCACCGTTACGGTAGCAAATCACCATCAAAATCACTCCGTGGAGGTAAAGTGCATGGTTTGAAAAGTTGAGGGAGGCTGTTTGTCTGGTTTTGAAGTTCGGAGAGGAAAATTAGACTTTCGCGAAAGTTGAGGGAGGGAAATTAGACTTTTTCCACAAAAAATTTACTGGGGTTCATAGCGGCCAAGAATCGCTAGTTGCAAGGGGCGACCGCAAACCGTCGAGGTCGGTGAACCCCGATGGTTATACGTAGCTTCGCCACTCTCCATGCTTAGCTTCTTTGCCGACACCGAGTAGGGTGCCTGCTTGGTGCAACGATGACCTACTATGACCTCCGCCTGCTTGAGAATCTTTAGTCTCATATCTTAGTTGGGTCGTCTGTGAACTACCGTAGGAAGTTGAAGTTGCTGGCTACTTGCAATCATATGCTTGGCAACGAAGACTCATGATAGTGTGTGCTCTGTTGCGTGTGTGTGGATAAGCTGGTCTTTTGTGGTGTTCCTTGTCATGTTGGGCTTTCCTTGCTTATACATATAATTGCTCTCTTCTTATCCATGAAAACCGGTAATAAATCTTTAAAAAAACGAAAAAAAGCAATCTTGCCCACCTCCGCTCCACCTTTCATCTTCCCGTGCTCTTAACACCACGTCAACAGCTGGTGCCGTGACGCCGGCAGCATTGGTCCATTAGGGAGTAGGCACTCCTCTGGTGCCTCCTCCTCTCGGCATGCCGGTGAGAGTCGGTCGGCCCGCTGGTGGACGCCCCCAGCACGGTTCGCTGTTGATCCCGGCCGTCCAGCTCGATCGCCCGCACCAAGCCTTCGCAAACTCCTCCGTTCCTCCTGTTGTTGGCAACGCTGTGCTGGCTGGCCGGCGGCAGAGCACGGGTGCGGTACTGTGGTGGCCGTGGGCGGCGTTCCGCTCTCTGTCTTTCTTCGCTCACTTGCACTGCTGCGCTTATGTGTGGACTTCGAAATCGAACTCTCCCAATCTCACTCATGGCGCCTCTGCTTGAGCCGCTGCTGAGGCAGGCCGCTGGTGTCCCGCGCGCTGCACCACTCTCCGGCGCGCGAGCAAGCGTGCAATAATAGTGCAAGCACAGTGCAGACTGCAGAGCAAGCACCGAGCGTTCATTTATTATTAGCTTGATGATGTCATGTGATAGCATACCTACGCAATATAGTTGTTTCCATGTAGGAAAGTAAATCATTGGAAATACACAAATACCAGCAACAAATCTCAGTGGACATGGTCATGGTTCACAGTGGACCGCTCTATCCTCCCCTGGACGGCCCATCGTCCATGGATCAAGTGCGCAGAATAGTGCGTGCGCTTTTGCGGTTTAGCCCCTCCCTTTCACTGATATCAATATTCTATTTACTCAGTATTTCCATCTGAACTAGCATATATGGTGTAGCTATAAAGTTTGCCCACATTTGAATCATGAATATACTTCATGTACACATATATTCTTCAATTCCAAATAAGTTTGCCATCTCTTCTATTTTTTTAGAGGGTTGTAGAAGCTCTGCCATAGTTTTATTGAATAACAAATAAAAGGGAAAAAAAACTGCACAGGAATTTTGTACCTACTGCGGCAAAGCCTGTTAAGAAAACAACTACTGCAAGAATGAATATAGATCCAGACCACAAAGTCAACGAAAGAGCCGAACACTACTGCTCCTACTGTAAACTTTCCTCCTCGTTCCTTGGGCCTTGTTTAGATTACCCTACAACTTTCAAGTTTTTTTCACTCTCTCTCCATCACATCAATTTATATCCACATGTAAAGAGTATTAAATATAAATAAAAAAAAATAACTAATTACATAGTTTTGTTGTAAATCACGAGACGAATCTTTTGAGCCTAGTTGGGCCACGATTGAACAATATTTACCACAAACAAACGAAGTGCTACAGGACTTTACAATCTCTCTCCTCTCACAAATTTATTGCCGCATATAAAGAGTATTAAATATAAATAAAAAAAATAAATAATTACATAGTTTTGTTGTAAATCACGAGACGAATCTTTTGAACCTAGTTGGGCCACGATTGGACAATATTTACCAAATAAAAACGAAGTGCTACGAGAACCGGCCCAAAAACTCACATGAAACTAAACAAGGCCTGGTTGCCAAGCCAATTGATATTGCATAATGTCATTCTTGCAAAGAGAATGAACTTCCATTGGATCTCCTCTAAGAGAACAGATATATACTCGATTTCAGCTCCTATGAATTTACAAAAGCTTGTTCCTCAAATATATAAATTCCTATATTCAACACCTTCAAGGTAAAAGCTACGTATTTTTCAACTATTACATGAACTATCACCTAATATCTTAGAAATACTACTCTATACTCATATTAGTTGACATTTTGGACAAGATTTGGGTCAAATATTGGGAACATAAATAAGCAATAACTTTTAAAATATTTGGTTTAAAAAGGTGAAACTTATATGTATAGATTCACCTTGAAGCCTATTTTTATAAAAATAATTTTATTTTCAATTTTTCTTATATATTTTAATAGAAAATGATGAATAAATTAGATTTTGGAGACCGTGTCATTGTCCAAAACGTCAACTAATATGAATATGGAGGGAGTAAGTAATTGTGTTATCTCATCAAGAAATAATAACAAAAAAATATCCTGGCATACCCAGTCGGCATTGCCGCATCAAATTTTCTAGTAAGATCTTGGACTATATCTTTATCTACTATAACTAAATAGAAAGAACCCACTAACCTATTTTTCAACAATTTAGTGAAGCCATGTCATCCTACAGGGTCCCACCACCATAAGCTCACATGCGGCAAAAGCTTTCTTTGGACCCATTTGCAGATCGCAACTGAAGCATATCCTGAACCCGAAGGGTCGAGAACTCAGTCATCAACTCCTACGTCCCGTGCACACATCAACTCCTACGTCCACGCCTCCACCGCTCCCAACTCATAACTCCGCATTTAGTCTTGAAATCGGCAATCTCCCCCCTATAAAATGGAAAGTTCGCACATAGCTCTGCATCGCCGCGTCCTCCTCATACTAGCACCCCGGCCCTCTCCATCGTCTCTGCAGTTGCCGCCAAGGTATGCACCTTCCTACGCGCTGACCTGCAGCTAGCTCATACGACGTCCAGCTGCTCAGCCACCATCATGGGATCGTGTCTACAGCGGGGCCTCGGAGAAAACTGACGACATCCCAGGATCACGCGCGTTTATGCAGGGGAGGGGCCCTCGGAGGAAGCTGACGACGTTTTAGGGCCATGACCACGATCGAGGCGGGGAGACTGGAGAATGGTGCAACTTAGCTGCCGAGCGTCAGGGCTCTTCGGTTGTGAATCCTCTCTCTAAGGAAAGAAGCTTCGCGATGGGTGATCTGAGGAAAGAAATTTGGGGTGGATAATTGGACTAGTGATGTAAGTTATAGCTTCTGTCAGTGTTCAGTCTCTAGAGTCTATTAAATACCTCTTTTTTGAATGCTTTTATGCCAAATTCCTATGGCAAGCTATACACTTAGTGTTTGGATTATCACCCCCACACAATATAGGTGATTTATTTGTTAATTGGTCGAAGAGGGGTGGTAACAATCATAATTTATTATTATTAACAACAGCAACGACTTTATGTTGGATAATTTTGTTGACAAGGAACGAGGTGATTTTTGACAAGTGTAGAACAAAAACTTTTTGTAGATACTATTTAGAGGAACCCAGTGGCTTCAACAATGGGCACAACTGCTGCGACGTGAGATCCTAAGGGAACAACTGTTGCTTGTTGCCCAGCTTCTAGAGACATTGGCTTTACACTTCTTTAGTTCCAATGGATGATTATCAACTAGGTTTATTAGTCTTTTCTAGCCAAGACTTTACTTTTGTTTCGTTGTCAAAGTCTAAGTGTGAACTTAAGGGTATGCAAGCGTGTGTGCGGCTCGTTTGGCCAAACTTTATACCTTGACGGCGAGCAGCGGTTGCTACGCGGCCTCCAGGCATCCTGGCGCTGCTGTTTCTGCGGCACTTTAAGTGCCGTGACGAGCGTGTTGGACACATGTGGTCCCCCGACGCATGCGCCGCCATAGACAAGGCCAGCATCCTATCAAAGGTGATGGAGAAGCATAGCTGGAGAGCACAGATTGCTATGGTGCGCACTGGCGACGGTTGTAGCAGTGCCATGTTCGGCACCAGTGGTGGCCAAGCGAGCGCACACTTGGCAGTAGCACGACCATCACGGCCAGCAGCCTATCAAAGGCGATAGAGAAGCACAGTTGGGGGGCACAGACTGCTATGGGTGCGCATCGGCCGGCGGTTGTAGCAATGCCATGTTCGGCACCAGCGGCGGCCAAACGAGCGCACGCCTGGCAGTAGCCCGACTATCATGGCGAGAGCAGTGCAGCAGGCGACGTGAACTCGTGAAGCAGCGTGGTCTCCCCATGCCTCCGCCCTTTCGCCACCTGTAGCGTGAGCATCTGCTGGATCGTGATGAGATCCATCCTCAACTCCTCATCACCACCTCCCGCTGCTCCGTTTAAGATCAAGAATCGTACCGTGCTCACGGGATAAGGAAGGAGCGCATCGGGTGCGTGATTGCCGGCCAGGGACGTGGATGCCGGTAAAGATCGCTTCTTTCCTTTTCACCCTGGGCATAGAGGGGGATCGCACAGGGAGGGATTATAGTCGCGCGGAGAGAAGGAGGGATCGCACGGGACTGGCGAAGAGAATAAAGAGCGTGCAGGAGATCGATCGCCGTGATTGCCGTGATGACTGCGATCACATGAAGTCGCGGCAGCGGCAGCGGCAGCGGCAGCGGCAGCGGCAGCGGAGAATGGGCACTTGACTGGGCTTTTTGCGTGGTTGCCGGACTCATGCGACTGGACGGAAGGAATGAAGGAATTACGTGATTTGCATATGTGATGCTATCTCTCCTTGATATCCGGCATGCACGAATTACATGATTGCCGGTCTCCAAATCAAATTGCATGCAAAGCCTGGCGATGCAAGCGAACGCGCGGGTCTCGCGGACGACCTCAAAGCGCTAATCGCACAAATAATTGTCCATCGTTTATTCTTTTTAGGTTGTTGAGATTTGGTTGTGTGTTTTTTGTCAGATGTTGCATCTATTCTCTCTTAGTTGAGCCAGAAGTAGCACGAGCTCGCGTCCCTGATAGACCTGGCCTCGGAGAAACGAAGTTGATAAATTCACATTTCCTGAGAGCCAGCTCCGGCCGTGACACGTTTTGCATGTGTCCAGCCTGGCCTGACAGGCATGCACCGAACCAAGCGCAGGATTCCTGCATGTGAACCAGGTTGGGCTGCATGCAGCACACCAATCACGCTCCAAATCACAAGCCAAGGGAGGCCTTGCATTGAGGCGCCGTCGCAAGGATAGTGGAGGTCGATCGAATATGCCTATCATGACTTGATATGTGGCTGCTGAAGCCAGATCAAGACCATGTGGATACGTATGCCTCCTACACCCTCACCCAATGTCATTGTTGGTCCAATCACCCTAGAAGCAGCACGTGTGTGCGCTAAGAGGTCATGTACTGCCTTAGCTGTTGTTAAGGGCTAACCTAATAACATCCGCTTGAACGCTTGGGTGGGCGAGTGGGCATGGCAATGGCAGTGGGAAGAAGAGGGATAAAGGAGAGAGGGGGAATGAGGAAGACTAGGGTTCAGGCAGCAAGGCAGGCTAGGGGTGTTCTTAATATAATCTCCAGCACGAGGGGCTTTATGCTAAAAGGAAGCGATTCTTGAATTTTCTCTTTTTCATGTAAAAATAGAGGCTGAGATGAAACATATTCGAACACAGACAATATTCAGAGATTGCCGAATTGGACTGTGGATTAATAAATGGAAATATTGAGGTCGTCTCACGGCTCAAATATGATAGTATATCACACGATTAACACAAATTTAGAACATCCATTATGCAAAATTTTGATAAATAAGCAGTTGATAGATATTATATTCCGATTTATTTCAACCAAGGATCGGAGAACCCAAGAAGATAGAATTAGTTCACGGACTCTCATGTAGTGAACAGTATAAATGTTGCAAGACGTCTCAATTTGTTTCAGATGGGCATTTAGGGTTGCAGTGGAGACAATTCGCCCTACATTCCACCTCAGTAAAATAACATTTTTTGGGGAATGCGCAACAATAGCAGCGGTTGCGGTTAGGGTTCACGCAAATCGATGGCATGATGCAAAATGTGAGGTTCAATTTGCTATCACCAAATGAGGGAATGGCCCTAATAGGATTCGGATCTGTCTTTGTAGGACTATTTGGATTTGGATAGCTGAGTATCCCTCCTGTAGTTACTGGCTTGAGTCGTTGAGTGCGACCTATATAATCGTAATAAATTTGCATTCATTAGTCCAGTGCTACATGAGAATATACGTAAACTTTAAATGATATGATAGGTGATGATTGAGCATATGCAAACTTACATTGTACTCGTGATGTGATGCATCCAAAGAGCATAATGAATAATACGGACATCTTCCACGCCAAAGCGACACTGCCACTGTCACCCATGTTGAACAACAATCTTCTCGTCTACCAAATCAGACCTGTAGGACATGAACAAAAACACTAGGTTCGCGGCCTAGCATATATAGAGAAAGGTTTGTTCATTTATATGTAAATGTATTATTAGCAAAATCAATTAACAATAAGTGTACTCCATCTGTCTCCTCCATGTACCTAGTTGTCATATATGTCCAAATCTACTTTTTAGCCAGTTCAAAGTAAAGCTAATAAATTGGTAACTAATAATTAGTTAGCCCAAATGAGCCCATCCAAACAGGCAGCTATTTATTAGTTGGAATCTTCTAAAAGAACAGTGCTGCTGCTGCAGGCTGCTGAGTTCTAATCATGATTGGGTCAAACCATCATCTCGTCAGGTTACATTTTGTTTAAATGTAGACGATTAAAAGGCAGTAAATTGATTCCTCCCATATCAAATTCAAATCTATGCTATACTTTTAAAGTTATTTGCATCATTAAAATAAAACCATATCTCACATCCAATAAAGATGGTGACAAATTATACAACATTTATGGGTTGAACAGAGCCAGGAGACCACAACCGAGCCAGTGGGCCCCACGACCTGCCATAGGGTGGGCGGCGTGGCGCCCGTGCCTAGAGGGAGAGGCGCACGGCTGAGCCGCCGCCGTAGCCGCTGCCATCGTCGTCGTCGTTTCTTTTTCGCAAGTTACCTTATTACTACTACTACTACTACTACTACTACTACTAGCAAATATGCCCGTGTGTTGCAACGGGAGAAAAAAAACAAATATAAAATATCCATAGGAAACATATTAAAACATTACAATTTTTGTTTTACCCTTTTGATAAAATTTAAAGGTTATAATTTATTTTGATGAGCATGAAGTCCATAATATAAATAAGTATTTTATAATAATAGGACAATATCCTATTAAATCTATATGAAAAAAACTACTACTTTGATATAACTTTTTCACCCACGTAAAGGCGCACCGTAACTTTAAATCTCGTGATGTCTATAAATAGGTAGATTTAAATATTAAGTTATAACGCTTGTCAAGGATTGCAGCGATACTTATGTACTGGTTGGGAGTACTTATTTAAGTTAGACCATAGATAACAAAAATTTAATTAATTGGATTAAAGTTTTTTCATAATCAAAACTACTTCAGCAACTTAGCAATTATAATATTTAATTAATAATCAAGGTTAAGTATATTTATTATTTGTTTTATAAAAAACAAATTAAATGAAAAGAAACAAAAGCCATGGGAAAAATAGTCGCACATCTTTTTTCATGCATACCATGCCATCGGAAAGGTTCATGATAAGATTCGATTAAAGAATTTTTTTCGATCAAAATTATAGTTTCTATCTATTTAGGCTCAATAAACTCTACACATCTATCATATATTGCCCCGTCGTGGGCCATAATATCTAGGCTTATCTTAATCATGTTCCAATTGAATACTAAGGCCCATAAAAAAATACTATGTGCAACATAGGATTTATACCATATAGAAAATTAAGGAGGGATCGACTTCGGGTTTATTAGGTGGCTATTGTCTATGTATTATGTAAGGAAGCTTAAAAAAGATAGAACGCTAGTTACCAATAAGGTTTTATAATTTTAAACTAAGTAAAAGATAAGTGGTGGTTTTATTTCATTCTTCTTGAAAGAAGAGTTAGTTAGAGAGGGCCGAACAAAAAAATGGAAAGAAATTTTGTCTCTTTATTAATAGGTATAGATATAGATTATTATTATTATTATTATTATTATTATTATTATTACTACTACTACTACTACTACTACTACTACTATCATTATTATTATTATTATTATTATTATTATTATTATTATTATTATTATTATTGGAATTTGAAAAAAATAAGAATCTAAAGTTCGTGTTTGATGCAACACCCGACCTAGAGCTTAATAGGATTAATATGATACTCATACCAATAAATTGCAACTTCTTTTATAGAAGCTAATTTCAAAAGAACTCCAAGGTTAATCGTGCTTGGTTTAGAGCAATTTTAAAATGGGTGACGACGAGGAATTCGTTTTTCGGTGCGCATGAGTGAGGACAAAGTGCGTAGAAAAAGTCCGGTGTTGGTCGGTGAGAGCAAGTACTATCCTGTTAAAGCTGACAGATATAAGCGAGTCCAGTCTCGAGGAGGCGAGACATTACATTCGATAAGTATATTCCTAATAGAGTCCACGTGGGACTATAAACACCAGGAGTTTGTAATCAATTGAACTAAGAAATAGTTGGTCATTAAGTCCTTTATTTTCAGTCTCTCTTGCTCTCATTCCCTTCCCCCGCACCGCCCTAGCCGCCCCGTCCCATGCCCCATGCCCGCAACCCACCACAGCGCTGCTACTGGCCCCTCCCTCCCCTTCATCCTCCCATCCTCCAAGGCCAATCCACCCTCCCCGCTGCTTTTGTTATATACACCTATCTATCATATTTCATACACATCCACATCTTGATTTGATTGTATGCCTCGATTCTCTATGGATCTATTGTTTGACTTTACAATATATGAATTGCAAGTATGGTCATCCTTTTTATTGCCACTCCTATAAGCTCCACTATGATCCTTAGTTGTAGGAAGGCATAACATCATTAATGCCTTAGTGAGATCTATAAATACCACATATAATAAAAGACTTGGGGTGTTATACAATTAAGCTCTAAGTTTTATTTTGTAAACTTACAAAACTCCAGAATATTGTTACTGTGAAAAATTTGAGACATGGTGCTTGACTTGATTGTTCTGTCTTTCGATTACTCAAGACTCATACAAAAGTTGTAAACCCCATAGTTAAAAGGTAAAATAGGTAAGTTTGTAAGTTAGAGTAGTTTTATCTAAATCGGAGTACTTTTGTTTAAAAGCATGTATATTTAGAAGGCATGAAAGTATTATAGCAACTCCTGATCTAAGTTTATTAGTAATTAGACTTACCTTATTTGCCAAGGGACTGGCAATAGGTAAGCTTGGGGGAATTGTTGATGGTGGATAATGTCAACTTTTATTAGAACTTTAGACATGAAAATGCACATGAATACACATTAGTCTAGGGTTTTATCTAATAATTACCACGAGTTTTACATATTCTGTATTTTCCAGAGAGTATTCCCGAAAAACATTAAAGAGGGATTAGAGTGCATACTTATCATAAAACTTAATGCCGATGGAAATCATCGCAATCAACTCCGGGAAGGATCTAGAAGACATCCGAAGCAACAGAGAAGACTACATGGGGCTAGTTGGCCCCATCGTGGTGCCGAGCGGTGCCCCTGCTAGGGTTTGCCCCCGCCTTGTGAAATCTTCCTCCCACGCTTCCTTGGCACCTAAATAAAGCATCCCTACGTCGATCCAAGATCGGTTTGATCTGACGGTGCATATAATGTGAGATGCAAATCGATGACATGGCGGTTCCTTAGCCTCTACTCCACCTCGGCCTATATAATGACACCCCAAGGTCCCTCCTAGAGGCACTCTACACTCTGGTGCTTCATATTCTCTATATAAATTAGGGTTAGGGTCTCTCTAGTTGATCTAGGTCTAGTTCATCTAGTTCTAGTTCATCTAGATGTAGCAATTAGAAGAGACTAGTTTTTCTAGATCTAGTCTTGTTTAGAGATTAGAGAGATACAGTAGAGGAGTGAAGGTCTGGAGGAGTTTTGGCCTGTCGGCGCTTTTCCATAGCTGTATTCGCCTAGATTCGGCTCCCTCGCTCTGAGCTACGTTTTGAAGTACTTTTTGTATTCAACATTCCGATTCAAGTAAGCAATTGCTGTTATTTGTTCTTTAGTTTACAACTCATACTGAGTGCTTTGATCTTGGTCATTACTTGTTTAATGTAGTGTTCCGTAGTGTAGGCGTGGTGCCTAGGCTAGGTTTATTTATAAATGTCTCCTAATTTGTCGGATAGTGGTAGTTCACGAAGATGACCTTAGCTTCATTGATTTCTCTGTAGTCCACTTCCCGTTGATAGGAATGATAAGTACAAAGTTTTTGGTAGGAGAGAACTCTGATTTTTACTCTTATTTAGGTTACTGGCTCATAGAACGATATTATATAAAGTTTACTGGTAGTTGAAACTAGATAGTCAATAGTTATCTCCTCTTTCTTGATATTATCTAGTCTAATTGTTGGGTTAAGTCTATAGACTTTGTCATCATCACAACTGTTCCCTATGGATATGATATTTAAAACCTCTGGGTAAAATGTGACGTCGGTATGATATCTGTGTGCTTGCGAATAATCTTACTTAAATCTAACTTAATGGAGTGCAATTAATTTATACCAACAGGCGGTCTCACCCTCTTCTTTCTTCCTCTCTCTTTCTCTCTTCATCCCCCTCACTCAGTGAAGTCAATGAGCATGAAGATGAAGAGCTCGGTATGGAGGCTAGCAGCAGGCAGATCTAGAATAGGGGCCAGCGGGCTAGTGTATCTGGCGAGAAGGCTGGCGTGGAGGCAATGGTGGCGTCTAGCGTGGGCTTGCCGACAGGCTCAAGAATGGGCTCATTGGTGGGCTTAGAATTTTTTTTGTTTTTTTAAATTATTAACTAAGGCGTCCGATGTAAGGAGACCGCCTCAATTGATCGATTAACCAAGGCGGGCAGGGTAACTGCCTCCATTATGCATGGATTAAATATGACCTTTGACGGGAGGTGGTTGCCTTTGCCGACCTCGAAAAATGAAAAACAACTGTCACTGTAAATATTTGTGTAGTGCTGCCTTTGTCACATATGTAAAGCGTGTGACATGGAATCAATGAGCCATTGGGCCAGAAAAGAAGGTGAGCACCGACGTGGGCTACGGCCACCCCAAACCCTAGGGAGGGGCAGCACGCGCCACAGCCGCCAAGCGCCACGACCCCATTACGCGATGGGTGCCGCATCGCCCGCGATCCCACATCCACGTGCAAGTTATATTATTTTTAATATTTATTAAATCACATTTTAAGGACTTCTATAAAGAGGGGGCCCAGTCATGAGGGACTTCACCTCTTGGAGTCTATTAAAGACTAAATATCAGCATATTGTAATTGGATCAGTTAAGAAGTAATTGGGCGAAAGTCCTTTATTCCTATTTTCCCTACTCTCTCTCCCCTCCCCTAGCCGCACCGCCCCTGCCTTTGCCCTGTGTGCCGCCGCCGCCCGCTGCGCCCTCTCCTTCCTGCTCTGCAATTCCCATAATCCACCCTACCCAATGCGTATGTTACAACTGGTATCATAAGACTAGATCTGAATCACGCCAATCACCATGAATACAAATACGATCTAGAAATTGTTCCTTGAATTCGAGCAATCGATGCTCTCAAAGATTGACACCGTCAATAGGTAACTAAAGTAACTCAACGATCATCTGAACATCTTGGAGATAGGACAATCTATCAACATCGCAAGGGAGGACTTCGCAGAGATGAAGAACATGGCAATAACCTTGGAGGCTTCAACTAAGAACAGAATGGTGGAGGCTGTAGGGAACAGGTAACAAAAAACAATACCCCTATGATGACACAACTAGGTGTTGAACTGGAAAACAAATTGCTGCTCGACATCAATCTCAAGCCGAAGCTGTCGCACCCGGTTTTCCAAGGAAGACCAAGCGCTAACTATATGTGTGCCTAGGATGTCCACACGACACATATAGCAACAAAAATAGAGATTATCAAAGACAATGCTTTATTACATATCAAATATAGTTACAACATGACTTACTTCTATTACAACGCATAGCGGAGACTATTCTATATCCAGTCTTCGGGCCTCCATACTCCACGGGGACGGTTGACTGGGGGAGCACTCACCTAATGTTAGGGATATATTCTATTTAGAGTTATTGCGTATAGATTATTTTTATCCTTGGTTTTTGGCATCATGTTAGGGATGACAACTTAATATGAAGTGATGTTAAAAATACCAACAAGCATTTCTGGTGCCGTTGCCGGGTATGACAATTTTATTTATTAGGGTAACTTTATAAGGATTTATTGATTAGCCAGGATTTATACACTTTCTAAAATTTCATATGAGTAAATCTTTCATAGAACCATTTATAGAAAACCAAACATTTAAATATATTTAGGATATAGTATTTTACTTTAGCAGACTTATCCATGTTTTATTTAGCCATTTTTATAGGGTAAGTACAGGATTGGTTGTAGTATTTTAACTCTTATCAGAAACAACCATAGGAAGAAGGGTCTTACATCATTTTGAGAAGCAATGGCTGAGAAGACTCTACGTGAATTCTCTGCTCCGAGCACTGAGAACATTCGTGTTGGTCCAACTTTTGACCTTGGAGAACATGATTATGAGATCAAGCCAAGCCTCATCAAAATGGTGTAAGTTATTATATTTAGTATAAAGAAGGATGAAGATGTCATTGTCCATCTATAAAATTTTCTAGAGATTGACAACACCATTAGCATTCAAGGCATTCCTCAAGATGGCGTGCTACTTTGTTTATTTCCTTTCTCATTAGAAGGAAGAGCAAAACAATGGTTTTATCAGAATAAAGATCAAGTCAAGATATGGGGAGAATGTTCAAAAGCTTTCCTAGAGAAGTTTTTTCCAATAGGCCGAACGAATATCCTATGAGGGAAGATTTTAGAATTTTGTCAGTAGAAAGGTGAACCTATTCCAGAAATTTGGGAGCATTTTTAAGGATACATATTAGATTACCCGCATCATGAAATAGAGAAGTGGTTGCTCATGCAAACATTCTATCATGGACTAACCCAAAGGTCATGTGAGCAATTGGATGCCACTGCTGAAGGATCATTTATGTCACTCACCCTGGAAGAGCTGAAGCAATTATGGCAAAGATGGCAGAAAATCCAAACTAGACCTACAACACTCAGACATGCCATGAAAGTGAAGTTCCAGAGGAGCTGTGTGCACTATCAACTAAGATGGATGTATTATTGAACTGGCTAGGACAGAGAGATAATTACAAAAGAGATCGTCAAGCTATTCAATATGCATTCAGTTCTCAAGATCAATATGAAGATATTAGTGCAATCATCAAGAAACAAAGATGGAGTCAACCTCAGACAACAAGCCGAGGTAAGTACCAAAGTAATTACAATCTAAATCAAAGACAACCATCCTTGAGAGAATTAATATTAGAACAAGCTAGAATTGATGAGAGTATTTATAGGAAGCTTGCTTTAATGATAAAATGCTAGAAGGAATAAATTCAAAGTTAGATAATTTCTCTCTAGCAGTTAAAGATCAAATAATATTCAATAAAAAGATAGAATCACAAATTACACATCTAACTTCTACTCTGTCTGCCACTAACCATGAACAGATTAAAGGAATATCTACTAGAGGAGGTAAGGTTACACGTGATCTACCCTACCCAGAAGGGGCACGTAGACCTTCACATTCAGTGCAGGTAGACAAAGAAATTAAAAAGAACAATAGAGAAAAAAAAGTTGAAGCACCTTCACCAACAGGTTGATCCACAAGAGCCCGAATTAATGCAAGACTTCCATGATACTACTCTCCTACCCTTCCTATGAAGGAGGAGAAGTATCACCACCGACGATCAGTTCACTAAGTTTGTAGAGGTTATTTAGAAATTATATGTTAATATTCTATTGTTAGATGCCATGCAAGTACCTACATATGCAAAATACCTTCGAGCCATCCTTAACAACAAAGGACCACTACCCTCTACCGAAGTCATCAAGCTAACAAAAGCATATAGTAAGGCAATCCTACATTCTTCTCCCATCAAGAAGAAGGACCCAGGGTGTCCCACTATAGATTGCTCTATAGGCAACCATATGTTCGAGAACGCCTTATGTGATCTTGGAGCAAACGTCAATGTCATGCCCAAGACGGTCTTCCATAAGCTCGACCATTCTGCACTTACACCAACTTCGATGTGCTTGCAACTAGCTGACCAATCGATAGCAGAAAATATTCTAGTAAAAATCTACAACTCTTTCTTTCCTGTAGATTTTATGGTACTTAACATGCAGGAAGAGAGGAAGATACCTCTTATCCTTGGGCGACCATTTCTAAACACTGCAAATACAACTATCAATGTTGGAGCTGGAGAAATAATGTTCACCATTAATGGGCAAGAAAAGCGATTCACATTCAGGCCAAGACCTGAACAATGTAAAGTTTTGAAGGATCAAGAAGAGCAAGATGCATCAACATCTTCGACACCGGAGATTAATCATGAAGAATAATTTAACCGGAGAAGTCTAAGTCGGTGGACTTAAAAATCCTGAACCTTCACCGGGAGGTAACTCAGTAGCTATAAGTAATTTAAATTCTCGCATTAAATACCATATTTATTTTTCCTACCAATTACATTATTAAAAAGAAATAAAAAATAAGCATGACATATACAAAACCTAAGCCTCATGAAATTATAACTAACTGAGTGTAAAATCTCCATCAATGAAATTTACTGTGGTGGCAGAAAATTATAAAAATACTATCATTAGAATTCTAATTTTTTATAGATTCATAAAAGTAATCTAGTTTTTCATTCTTGTATCATTATACGGTATAAATATGGGAGACATGTGGGATCCACACACATCACCTCACATCACATCTTAACCACCAATTATTCACTACACTCCACTCATTCAAATTATCACACTCACTCACATGCTTGTACCTTCTCTATTTCTCCTGCCACTGAAAGCAGCACCTAGGGGGTAGCAAATTGATCATTCACAGACATATGTCGGCATTGGCAAAGAGTGGACACCAGCAGGCACAAGATAGGGCTAGCCGGCCCCACCACCAGGCTGGCCGGCGCCCTACTCCTCCTCCTCTGTCTCTCACTTCTCTCACCCCCTCATTCATTCACTCAAACACCAGAGAGCTCTGCTCCACAGCTAGTTGCAACTACGAAACTTCACTTGTCCAAATCTTCCATTAATTAGCAAGGAAAAGAGAAAAGAAAAGAGAGAGAAAATAATTTGCAAGATCATCACAAGGATCCCCTTAATATTCTGTTGTTAGATGCCATGCAGGTATCTACTATTTATGATACGTAATAAGCATCATTAGATTAATCATGAAATATATTTTTATAATAAATATACTTGAAGATCTAAATATAGATAATATCTTCTATAAACTTAGTTAAATTTAAGATGATTTGACTCCTCGTAAAATGTGGTTTATATTATTTTTAAGACGGAGGCAGTATAATATAATAATCTATACAATACTACTAAAGCTGTGCAGCCCTAATATTCGTGCCCCCCTCACAGTTTACTGTTCCGAAAACAGTAAACGCGAATCCCTCCTCCCTGACCCCACAGCGCTGCCAACAACACCGTCCGATCCCAGCTCCTGAATCCCAACCCGTACACGTCTGCCTGCCTCTAGCCCTCTACAACTCCCTCCGAACCTTTTCTAGAACGTGCGGGGCGGAGCCACTGCGATTGCTGTCCTCACCTCCAGTAACGTCTCCACCCACAGCCCTAAGGCTCTGCCTTCATCCCCTGCTGCCCGGCTCCCTGCTCTCGCCGACGCCGTTCCACCCGCCCTCGCTTCCCGCCGCGCCGGCCCGGCAGCCACAGCGCACGACGTGCGCCCCTGTCCTCACTCCTCGCCGCGTCGTCGCTGCCACGATTGCGTCCTCAGCCCGTCTGCACCCTCCGCCAGCCGCGCCGTGCAGCACCGCACCGCCGCCGCGACGTCGTCCACCAATAGTGGACATCTTGGTGCTTATCTCTCGCCTCACTCATGGATGATGCACACCGCCTACTCGATGGTTTGCCTCTACAACAATGTTTGTTACTGACCAAACAAGCGTGCCCAAGTTTCTGCAGTACCAGAGTTGAAATGGACAGAGATAGCCGAGGATATTTGGTTACTACCCATCAGTGAATCATCTGTAGCTGTACTTATTCTCAAAGGAAGTTCAACTGATCAAACTTCTTGCGATCTTTCACATGCAAATATCATTCAGATATCATCTTCTAATTTTAAAGTCCTCTGATTGGTCATATGATTGTATCGCAACATTTTTGAAATTCCAAATACTGGAGATATAGGGAGACAAAATGATAACTTTGGTCCTAAAAGAAATTCAGATATGTTATGGTTGTTTTTATTGTACCGAACCCAACCACAATACTCAGCCCACAGTCCAAGTATCCTTTGCAATAGCTACATTTATTGACACATGTCCTTGGTTCCATCTCTTTGAACAGAAAACTGTCCTATTCATATGCATTTCCAGATTCTCACTGACATTGAGAATTTTGAAAGGAGCAGAACATTGACACCATGAAGCAAGGCAACATCATCTTGGGATAAAAAGCTGCTGCTGTTGACCAGGTAATCTTTGACATCATTAAGCATGGCAAAACCATGTTTCTATAAAAGCTACTGGTGCTGATCACATAACCTTTTCCAGTTTACTGCCTAGCCTGATGATTCATAACCAATGTCGAAGTATCTTCACCTGGATAAGCTGCTTGCTGTCTCCATATCGCACATGCCGTCTGCTATCTCTACATTAGCACTTTTGCTATAACACATGATACTAAAAGGCTCCTTGCTTATAACGGCTCAAATGCCAACCCATCTCTTAACTAATTCTACATATCTCTTCAGAACCATGTATGATCATACGATTTGCTATAATTCCAGCTTGCTGCTGCCCCGTGCGAAGCACGGGGGAATCTGCTAGTTAATAAATGATAATTAGACTATTTTGTTCAGACCGCAAGCGCAGGTTCCTGCTACTATCTCTTTGTTCAATTCGTCCAATGTGCTCCTCTAATAAAACTCTCTAATTCTCACAGCAGTTTAAGGAGAAATGTTTTTTTCATATCATAAAATGTGATTTATTTCAGTAATCGTTTCAATAAATGAACTCACAAACATATATATTTTTCCTTTCGTGATTTTTACTATCTCTAACTATGGGGTGTCAACTAGTTATGAATTTATTCATAGATAGCAAGCACTGGAAGTCCAGAACATGAAGGTGGCAGCATGAGTCAAATATATCATATCCCCTTCATTCTAAATAGTAGGTCGTTTTTGTTTTTCTAAAATTTTGAATCTAGAAAAGTTAAAACAATATACAACTCGAAAAGGATGCAGTACTTTATTTATGAATTAACCTAATAGTACTGCAGAATCCTCAAACGTTGACGACCCTTGCTTACTGCTGATGTACACTTGTCTCCGGTAGTCCGTAATCAGTTTCCTCGCTTCGAGTTCGTCTGTTCAGGCCCTTCTGTAAATCAAATACAGAGATACAGAGGTGATTAAATTCTGTCTAATAATGAAGTAGTATAAAATGTACGTATATAGTATAGTAATAAACTGCATCTAGTAGCCGAGCAGGGTGACTTCTAGAAAACTGTATGTGGGATATTTTTTTTGCAACAAATTCTGGATCGCAAATGGAACAGGACCACACGACCTGTTCACCATTGCGACCCACAGTCCCACACGTCTAGAGCAGCTCGGTAGCTAGAATCATGGGGTGGAAAATCGCTGAGGTGCAGACTGCAGAGCAGTGAAAAATGGGAGATCGCTACTTGGCACAGAAAGGAGAAGGGTGTGCTAAGAAAGCATCTGATTTATTTACCACATTAACAAATAGTACTCACGCCCTTCTAAAACAAATAGTACTCTTTTTCAGATAGCCTTTAAGGCAATAAGCTTAGCTCAACTAGTTCTAGTTGGAGGTGATGCCGTGCATCTCATCAACCATCTAGGTTGGGCCCTCCCCAACTCGAATTTAAATATGTGTATTTTTCTTTCTTTTAATGAAAACCGCAAAATTGCTCCTTAGGTTGGTTCTGCTTTTATGTAATACCAATTACCTTTGAAAAGGCATATATTAGATTAGGCATGTACATGGTGTCAAAGGTACTAGGCTATTATTTTTTCAAAGTTTATGGTAGAAATAAGTTAGAATTTCAATCATATGAAAGCAAGTCTGATGAAGAATATACGAATGTAGTGCTTATAATAACTGTATTAGTAGTGGTTTCCAAGCAAAAGCTTTGAACGTTTGACTGTAAGCATAAAAAATGACATATATTTGGAGATGGAGCAGAAATGAGTGCAATTTAATATAAGTATAAAAGCAGTTTTGTTTTCATGCATGTAACCATAACTAGGCAAGACACAGTGTCAAAGGCTAATGAGCTGAAAGATATAGATCTATTTTCTTTTAGAAACGACATAATGAGATTACTATACAGCATTCTTTCTTAGTACCAATCTTAAAAAAGAAATGCTAGCTGTGCATAAAGTAATTAAAACCACTGCCGGTGTACGTACCAGCGACTGAGTGGTTGTCGTACTTCCTTGAGCTCGGGACAATCACCTATCTCCACTTTCTTAATTTTGGCCACAGCTGTTGCATCACCAATGGATCTGAGGACAGGACACGACAGAATGGCAAGTTTCTCCATTTCTGAAGAACTCCCCAACTGGCTATTGCTGATGTTGATGGATTCTATGCTTCCACATGTCAACAAAAGAAGCTCCTTTAGAGAGGATGGAAATGTCATTACCCTCCGTGGGTTCAATTTGGGACAATCTAAAATTGAAAGCTTCTGCAGTCCATCAAGCCTATCAACAGATAGGGATGTCAACTCACAGGAGACAATACAAATGGTCTTCACGACAGGTAAATAATCTGGCGTCAGAAATTCCTCAAGACTCAGTAGTTTGTAGCAATATCTAATATGTATCTTAGAAAGGGATGAGAACCCTTTAACACCATTGTTGCTGCTATTTGCTCCAGAGATGCTAATTGATGTAAGGCGGGGACAAAGATTAATCTGTAGTTCCACCAGGGATGGAAGATTGCTACTCCACACATCCAGGGGTATAGCTGTTAACCATTCGCAGTCATCTATTTGCAGAACAGTGAGGGAGGTGAGGCCATGGAATCTGCTCACAAGGTTATCCATGAAATAGCCTGACCTATCAAGGTATAGCTTTCTCAGAGAAGTTGGTACCTCCACCAAGCGATTCCAACAGATTTGATCACAATATCGAATAGCTAACTCTTCAATAATATTGTGATTGTCTGGCCCTGCACCTGCACTGTTATCAAAGAATGGTATGCTCTTGATTTTTCTACAGAAAACAAACTCTAGTGAACGTAACCTTGGCAGGAGGTGTGGTCGAAGCCAGCTGGCAAAAGATTCACCTCCGTAACCATGCACTTGCAAATGTTGGACGTTCCAATGAGGTATTGCTTCCATCTGGTTAAACATCAACTCTGCTCCCTCATGACTAGTTCTCACATCCAACCATCGTAGGGAGAGTTTGTCAGATTGGTCCTTGTCATAATTAAAATTACTTAATTTAATTTTCTGCAAGCTTATGAGATCACTGAAGCCAGGAGGAAACCTTTCAATCACATAATCGTCGCAGTCTATAATCTTGAGCTGATGCAGACGACAGAGCGATGAAGGAAATCTGAAATGAGAAATTCCGAGTAAATCACGGTTGTGTTTGCATAAACCAAAGTAACGCAGATGCTTTGAGTTGCCCATGCTCTCAGGTAGCTGGCTGACTTGACAATCCAGTCTCAGTACACGGAGTCTCAATAGTTCCTTGAACCAACAGTCCAACACGGGAGCATAATCTTGTGCCCAGCAATAATATTCTTGAAATACCAGGGACCTCAATTTTTTTTTGCTGCATATTCTCTTCAATTCAGGGCACCCAACCATTCCGTTTGCAAATATTGACAGATGACGCACATTTGAAGGGATCTTATCTAGGTCACTCACATGCTTTATGCTGAAGCACTCATACTAGTTGTGCCATATCATGCATCAGATCATGAATTACATAATAAGAATCATCTGGAGATTGTTTCTGAAGGAATGAGCGATTTGCAAGGACCTCAAAGCACACTAATGCTTCTTGAGGATCCATCACATATCCTTGTGCAATCCAAATCGCAGCTAGAATATCCTTATCAAATCTGTGATCCTTGGGATACATTGCACAAATTGAGAAGCACCTCTTCAGTTGCTGTGGTAGGTACATATAGCTCAATCGAAGGGCTGGCAAAATGTCAGTAGTCTCCTTTTGTTCTAATCGCCATAGTTCACTTTCCGCTATATTTTTCCAGTGCATTGTACTTAGGTTCAGTCTCAACAGGCGTCCAATAGTCTTGGCAGCCAATGGGGAACCCTTCAATTTTGGAAGTATACTTTTACCAATGCACTCAAAGGACTCTCGGTTGTTGCAAGAACTTGTGGGTCCAAATGCACACAGTTTGAAGAAATCCCAGAAAACACCATCTTTTAAGCCATCCAATTCATAATGATCCATAGTGCCAACTAGATTAGCAACCTCAGAAGATCTAGTGGTGACCACAATCCTACTTCCCTCAGCACCACTTTCCAAACGTTTAGAAAACCTCCTCCATCCTGCCCCATCTTGTTTTAAGATATCATCCCACATGTCATCAAGGACAACTAGGAACCTTTTAAACTTGACAAAATCTTCTAGTTTTTTCAAAAGAATATCCAAATTATCAGACGATGTACCTTCTCCCGAATGCTGTAGGATCTCTTTAGTTAACTGTTTTATGTCAAAGTCATCTGAAACACATGTCCAAATTATATTTTCACCAAAGTGTTGTTTAACGTTTGCATCATTGCAGATTTGTTGGGCTAGTGTTGTCTTTCCAACACCTCCCATGCCAACTATTGGCAACACAAGCAAACTTTACCATTGTTGATTTACTATCAGCCCTGCCTCTCTTGCGTGCTGGAACTATTATTGTTTTCACCAATTGCTTTAATTCTTCTTCACGACCAAATATTTTTGGCTCATCAATGAAAGCACATGTTTCTGGCCTGACAGATTTGTCAAACTTCTGTGGTTCTTGATCCAAATGCATATCCATCGATTGGCGATGGACATGGTCCAGCTTTTCTTGAATTCTGTTAACTTGTCTGATGTAACTATCGGACCTGAAACTCTTATAGAACTCCAGAAAGTTATCACTCAAGTTATCTTGCCCTGAATTTTTGCTCGACTCAATCTTCAACTTGAGCGCATAGTAATCGAACTCATCAAGCAGGTCCTCTGCATCGTACACTGCATCCTTGATATCTGGGAGGAGATCAGCGGCGTGCTCCTTATGGCTTTGCCACTCGACCCGATCAATCAGGTCAAGCATTTTAGGCATAGTTGTCTTCAGCTTCCACAGACCATCCATCAGCTGCTCAATTTCATCTTTAATCTGGTGCTGTGTTGTTGTGTTTGCTTCTTCTGGTAACTGTGGGATGTTTTGTTGACGATATTGTATGGCCTTTATGATGCCTGATGTTGTCCAGCTGAAGAATTCGCGACATGCATTGATGTTGGAAAGTACCTCAGCATAGCCCATGAATTTTGCTAATTCCATGGCACAAAATGGTGATCCCTGTCGTCATCATATAAAAACGATTGATAAAAATAGTCAATATATATTTGCTCAAAAAATGGTCAATATATAGAATGGGAGACACATGGCAGCTGGAAGATGAAGTCTTACCTTATTTTCTTTGTTGCTTTGACGGCCTGTTGGTGGAGAGATGCCTTGTTGAAACTGGTTCGTCTGTGAGATAGATGCGCAAAGGATTCACTCCGGTGGAAACATAGGAGAATACCGGTGCAGTGGATCTCACATGTCTATGGCATTTACCTGATCGTTAAGGCCATATTAACTTATCATGTCTGAAATAATACTAAACCATATGGTTGAAATTTTTTTCAATGTTGGCAATAAAACCAAGTTCTGTTCTGGCATAGTACTTGGTTGCAAGGATGAGACACCCGGCACCACAACTTTTTAATCTCATCAAGAGAAAGAACAAAACAGTGGAGCAAGAACTGAGAAACAACATCTGGAACATACACCGTGGCCATCATGCCCCACTGCCTTCGCTCGCAAATTACTGTAACAGAACCAACTACGAGCAGAGCGGCCGGTTCTCAAATCGATCTAAGCATTAAGCAGGCCATGCGAGAAAATCATTCAAAGAGCTTCGCCAAGCTTAGCTACCAAGCAGTAGAAAGGTCAATTACCTGTGGAAACCGTGGATTGTGGAGATCAGCTTCAGATGTTGCCTCGCTGGTTGCCACCCGCCTAATCAAAACGACGAGACATGCTGCGAATATGAGCAACAAATCGGCAGCTTGTCAAGTTGCCATTTTACCAGCTAAATGCCCGCCCTCCGTCGAGTCGATACTCGATACGCGTGCCGTTGACGAAGACCGGAGGAAGGCGCTCCACAGGGACGCCGCCTCCGGGAGGCCGCTGCGGCCTCCAGATCTGGTCCAGCCGTCGCGGCGACAGCGGAGGCGACAACAGTGAAGGCCTCGTCGGATAGCAGCTGGGTTCCTTAAAAAAAAAACAGCTATTAGCTACTTCTCCCTCCGTCTAAAAAGAGATACAATTATCATTTTCCGATGAATAAATCCGTTTTAACTTTACCTAACAAATTTATATAAAAATTATTAATATTCATGATACAAATAAATAACATTACATTAGTTATACAATTTATTTTTATAATATTTTTTTAAAGATATAACTATAATAAGTGCTAATATTGTTCCTATATATTTAGTCAAACTTAAACTAATTTGACCGTCATGATACAATAATTGCATTTTTTTTTTTTTTAGACAGTATACCCATTGATTGAGGCAGCTGCGGAGGTAACGAAGTGAAGGGTTTGTGGTGTATGTCGCACAAACATTTTCATATATAACTTAGAAATAAAAAGCATTTAAGGATGATAAAGGGTATATGTTTTTTTGAGAGAATCAGTAGGGAAAAATTTCGCACATGGGCCTTTGATCTAGTGGTAGGATTGTCTAATGAGACGCTACTCACCAGTAATTAAATTCTATTGCTTGCACCTTATTCGGAATTTTTCTAGGATTTATCGGCGTTACGCATTAAGTGGTAAGTGACCTTCCCGCGACGGCGACGGCGGCCCGGTGATGACTTTGGTACGTGACGTTTCCGTCGATGACGAGGTGGCAACGGTGACTTTGGGAATCCCCAGATCTGTCGGCTCAGTCCTTCGGAGGTGCTCATAGGGGTAGTGTTTGCATACGTATATTTATAGGAATAAGTATGCCTGAACGTCTGTATTGTACTGTGTAATTTAAAAAAAATAAAGAAAAATCCCTACCTATTTTTTTTATTTTAATGGAATAAAAGAATGTTATGTGCAACAAAGCTATATGTTGGTGAGAAATTCGTATAATGGTTACAATAGTGTTGGTACTTTCAGGTACTTTTATTCTTTTTACGTTCTAACTCTTTATTTGAGAAAGAAAAAGATTATTTATAAAATTTAATGTCTGTTATTGAGGGTTTTACTAGTAACATGGTTTCACTGTTAACCCTTGTTCCAGTCATTGTTAGTGTAACTAAAATTTAAGCATATACCCTCTCTGTACTCGAAAGAAAGTTGTTTTGAATAGCGAAACGATATCCAAAATATAACTATGATTTCTTATTTTTATAAAAATATAATATCAAAAAGTGATATATGTGTATTTTTACTAGAGTGTTTTTTTAAGATAAATCTATTCATATAGTTTTCACATTTCTAGACTTAGCAACTTAAAAGTTATTCATAATTTATACTTCTAACATTTGATCTAAATCTTGTCCAAAATAATATTTTTCTCAGTATAGAGGGAATATGTAATATTAGATATATAAAGAGGAGGACTAACAATTAGTTAGGTTAGACTAAAGTTTAGTACACCTATTTAGATCGCCTTCTCCCAAAAAAAAAAAAAAGTAAAATATATTAGTAATGACTACTATAAATCTAAAGTTTAGTTTAGTAATCCCAAACATGCCGACCGTCCTAAACATTAACAAAAAATATATAAATATAGCTATCTAAACATAATTATATATAGTTTTATCATAATCATTACTTAGGTTTTAGAAAAATATAGGTAATGATGACTGATATACGGATCGGAATGACCGATATTGATCATGTTGTTCTACTCTTTTCGAATAAAAAAAAAAAATTCAAAACGCTGCAATCCTTCTCCTGCCCGAGCCAGACGTCAGCGTGCACATGACGCTCGACGCCAAACAGCGCCATGTGCACGCTCGACGCCAGGCCGCCAGCATCGAGATCACGTCCGACAGCATGCCGCGCCTCAGGCGCCTCGTCGTCACGGACGTCAGCGTCGCGGCGAGGCACGTCAAAGCGGGCATCACCGTGCTCGCCGCCGAGCTGACCACGCTCCGCCTGTCGTGCCGTGGGTACAGCTACATGGAGTCGCCCGTACGTCGTCGGACCCCCGTTGGTTCATGCTTCTCGCGTGCTTCCGCGCCAGCTTCACCGTCTACTCGTCGTTCCGTCTGCACGCGCCCAAGCTGCAGGTCTTTGATGTGCCTACGCCGATGAGGTGCGCGTCGAGTGCGTTGGACGCCTCTCGGACGTCATGGTGTGCAGATCGCCGCGGGACGGATGCCCAGAACATATGAAGAGGAAGGCATTGATCCAGTCGGGGCTGACGCGGAGAGAAGCCCCCCGGGCCGAGTGGACCGACCGTGCAGGAGGTTGCGTGTGGCCTCTGCAGGCTTGTACTTGTACACCACGATCGCCCGCTGCTCGTTCACCGCCGGAGCAGCTACGCCAATCGCCGCGGCCGGCGGAGCCACATCGCTGCTCCTCCGCAATTCCCCGCCACGAAAGGCTGCGGCGTCACGCTCGCGCCGGGCTCACGTAGACCAGCACGGTGAAGGCCGAGAAGAACGCGAACGTACGACGAGCGGTCGGGCGAGCCGAGCAGGAAGACGGACGCCGTGGCCACCCAGGGCATCCGGGCACGCCCCACAGCTCGGGCTCGCGCGTCTGCGGCACCAGCCCCTCGAACGTGGCGACAGCGGTCGCCGCGTTCCCGGACAGGAGCCCGGCCTTGGCGGCGCCCCCGGCGCGAACTGCCACAGCAGCGTGAAGGAGAGAGCGATGAGGGAGAATGCCCCGATGAACACCAGCGCCGGCCACGCTCTCCTTTGGCCCGAGCCGGAGCCGGCCAGCCGGGTCAGGGGTCGCCGACGTAGCGGCGGTGCAAGACGGCGTTGGTCACCGAGTAGCAGAGGTACAGATTGCCTTTGGTAGCCTTGAGTGCTCGGCAGCTGGCGCAAGCAGCCTCGCACACCGTAGTCATCGACGGGCTGCTGGTTGAGGAAGCTGCCGGTGCAGAGGCAGAACTCGATGAACATGCCAGTCGCCGTCATGTCCACAGCTAGCACTAGCAGTCCAGAACATGGAGCAGGCACCCACGCTCTCGGCGCTGCCCAGCCCTTGCGGGTGGTAAATGGGCGATGGCGCACGGGAACAGGGCGCATCCCCACCTTCTCGAAGGACATGGCGCGCCCTTCCCCAAAGTCCACCGGTTGCCGAAGGCGCAGGTCCTCCGTTCTGGCCCCCGCTCCGAGGAAGGAAGGGGTGCAGGCGTGACCGGCGACCCAACAGAGCTGCGCGACCACGGCGGAGGCTGTGGTCCGTGCGGCACGCGGGAGCGCGCTCGGCGCCCGCGGCGACGGCGCGGGAGCGAGCGCAGCCAACCGAGGCGATGGCACGGAGCAAGCAGCGGCGCGCGGTGGCGACCTCAGCCACCCGCGGGCGGCTCTGGAGCAAGCACGAGCAGCGAGGTCGGCGGCTCGCGGCGTCGGGGCGCGCGATGCTCGCCGTGCGCGGCGGAGCTCCTGGCCGAGCTCGGGACGAAGGGGAGGGGCGGCGCCGGTTTCTGCTCCCGCGACGCCCGTTGGAGGGGGCGGCGGGGTACGGCGCTAGATAAGGCGGCAGCCCTGGAGGGCGCTGGCCAGTGGGAAAGCAGCGGCTGAGCGGTGCGTGGTCGATGTCGAGGCTGATGGCGAGGAGGCGATGCGGTCGCCGCCACTTCCTGGATGTCGCATTCCCGAGCTCCGGCGACGGCGAGGGCCTGGAGTGCGGGAGTGCGGGCGGAGAGGACGGGCGTGCCGCCGTCGAGGGAAGTCGCCGGACTCGCCCAGGCGACTGCAGCGCGAGAACGAGAACTGCACGCGGTGGATAAGGCTCGCGTACCTGTCATTTCCTTGTTGAAGGCGTCGTCGGCTCTCCGCCCGTCTGTGGCGACTGACGGGCTCAGGAACGCAGGTTTCGGCGGGGCACCTCTGGAGTTGGCGCCCGAGAACGTCATTCCCTTCCTGAAGGCTCCGATGAGGCAGCCATGAGCTTCCATCTCGTCTGCCGCCCCGGTGCTCCTCGTGTTTCGTCGCCATCGGCAGGCTCGGTTGCTGGGGTAGTGTCTTTGCGTGAGCTCCGCTCCGCAGGTTGTTTGTTGGGCCGGAGGTGGCCTTCTTTCTTTCTCTTTCGTGTTCGTTCGACCGGAGGTGGCAAAGCGTGTTTCAAATCTTGTTTCCACCCTGGTTCCGTTGTTTTGCATTGCATTCTGCATTCTTCTTCTTAATGAAAAAAGAAACGCAAGTCTTTTGCGTTTTCGAGAAAAAAAAAAGGCTCGCGTACTTATATGCCAGTGTCAGTGTCAAACCTTTGTACGGCGAGCGCGGGCTGATGTACAACTACACGTATAGTACTTTAATTGTCTCATCAGTCATCAAATGTAAAAAATTTATTAAGTCACAAAAAAATGTAAAAAATTTATTATGCTGATAAACCAAAATCTATAACTCCTATATCTTTAACCCCTCTCTAGCCTATTCTCTCGATTCTGATTGGTCGAGAGGTCAAGAGTGATGTCACCGATATCATCGGAGGAGTTACCACCACTAATACTCTCATTTATTTCCTACTAGCTCTTTCTTTTGAAATAGAAAAAAAGTCGTAGCGTCTAAACCAAGTATCGTAATTAAAATCCAATTGCACCATGGTGTTCCTCTCAATAAACTTTTCAAAACAAGACCCCACATGAATATATTTTGATATTTTTTTAAATTTAACCCGTTTTTAAGCAAAAACTAGTAAAACTGTATATCATATGGATTATAAAACATGCGTATAGATGAGATTTGGGTGATGCTCAATTCAAATAATCTATACCATGTCAATAGATACAACCTCCGCAATTGACCATATATATATATATTAATTTATAGTTTTGACCATTATAAATTTTTTATATTTTTACTTCATACCCAGTAACGAACGCGCGCGCTCGGTGAACGGTGACAACAAGTACGCGACCGCCCTCACTCATCCACCATTCCACCACACCACGGCGCGTAATTTGAGAACGTGGTACCAAAGTACTGTGCCAAACAGGGTCCATGATTGCACGTGCATAAGGTTTAGCTCCAGCTTGAAATCATTTTTACCATGCAAATTTACTGCAGTGATAGTTTGATTGAACCGTATATTTTAAACGAGTGCACCACCAAATCGATTTTTCCCTTTTAGCAGCCCATGTGGGCTCGAAATTATCCAGAATTATTTTATCTCGTTCGATTGGTCATGTAGATAAAAAAAATACTCACCATTTTCACTATCCATTATCTTTGCTAATCATTTATTCTATTACTGGCTCGTGCCATTTGTTAACAAACACGTGAAGCCAATAAATTGAAACGAAATAAGTATGCCATACTTACATTTACACATAACTCATGATGCGTTGGTTTGCACTTGATGTATTGTGTAGAAATTTCAAACCGTAAAGCTATCCGGATGATTTGTTAAGAATTTATATTTTTATATCTCATAAACGAAGTTAAGTTTAGATAAGGTATTTACAAGGTTGTGTATCATCATATTATCGACATGTGTGATTTTTTTTTTTTTTGAATTTTGACAACTATTTTGTTATGGTTTTCATGAAAATATTGGTTTGCACTTGATATATTGCCTTAACTATAATGTTATTGAATCACTTAGAAAGAGTTGTCGTAATCTCATACATTAGTATACTATAAGTTGTTCTTGTAACTTAAAGCGGCAACATAATAGGTTAGTTTATGTTCAGCTACAAAACAATAGTTAAAAATGCACATGAAACCATCGATCAATAAAAGATTGAACTGGTACTCCCTCAATTTCAAATTATAAGATGTTTTGACTTTTCTCGAATACGTAGTTTTTGTTATGTATTGAGGTAGACACTAGATAGAGAAAACAATATAAGTATAGAAGACAAAACATCTTATAATTTACTTCCTTTATCTCAAATTATGAGACGTTTGATTTTTTTAACTTTAACTTTGACCACTCGTCTTATTCAAAAGAATTTTATAAAAATAGTCAAATTTAAGTTATTTTAAAAAACTTTCATTAATAATGCAGTCATGATAAAAGAAACAATATTTTATAAAAAATTTTTTGAATAAAATGATCAAATTTAATGTTAAAAAGTTAAATATATCTTATAATTTAGAATGGAGACAGTAGAATTGAAGAAGCGTAGACCACCACTCTGTGTACCATCAACCATGACGTTCGAGCTAGGCACGGCATGGAAAACCGCTAACGTAGGAGAACCTTCTTGAATTAAAACTTCTTGAATTAAAGTATAACGAATCCATTGATTTGATAGTACGATAAGTGAATGAAATAGGCACGAACTATAGATCGAGTTATACTAGGTTGAAAAGATAGTAGATAACCGGCCGTGCAATTTGTGCAAGACAATTCGGTAGATACTATTCCCTCCTTTTTAAAGTATATAAGTTATTCTAACTTTTTTAAAAAGCAAAAACATTTCAAGTTTTTTTTTTAAAACACATATAGAGAATTACAAACATTTATGTATCAAATAGATATATTATAAAAATATGATTAATGAAAAATTCGATGATACTCATTTAGTATCATAAATATTATTATTTTTATTATATAAGTTTGTCCAAAATTAAGATATTTTGACACTTAAAAAATTAAAATGATATAAAATGGGACAGAGGTACTACTAATCAGCAAATGAGGAGTACAGTAGACCAGTCGAGCCTCCCTCGGTGGTGACATATTTTTATTATATTATAAACAAAAACCAGATAATCCTTGTGGCACAAGTCACATTTGAAATTCATTTTGGGTATTATGGTACTACTGCTGTTCAGTCATGTGGGCCTCATCAAATCCAAGTCGACCGCGAATCTAGAAGATTCACCAGGCTGGCAATGCCCCGCCACATGTCTTGTACCATTGAATCTTGTCACACATGCATGGAGTATTAATATAGTTATTAAAAAATAACTAATTATATAGATTATAATAACTTTTTTAGATAAATTTTTTAAGTCTAATTAGTCCATAATTTGTTAATGTGGTGCTACAAAGTAAAACATTTGCTAATGATAGATTAATTATATTTAAAAATTTTGTTTCATGGTTTCCTAATGAGTGTGTAATTTATTTTTATTAGTATTCAAAAGCCCCTTCTGATATTCCCTTGATATTTCGATGTGACATAGATATAACTTTTTTTTACACCATCCAAACACCCATGTGACATAGATAAAACTTTTTTTACACCATCCAAACACCCAACGCACGAACGTAGAGCTGCGTCCATTTCAAACAGAAACAAGTTTGTTGCATTTATCATCCTCGTCACATCACGCCCAGCCAGAGAACCAACACCCGATCGTCGAGCGTGCCCGAGTGGACCATGGCGCCGAGGCGGGCACTTCCGCTAGAGAGGTGGGCAGCGAGGCGGGCGCTTCCGGTGGAGGTCAACAAGTAAAGCCTCCTCATTAGCGCCGATCTAACTGGTGAGTTCGTTGCCATCAGCCCCATGAGGGCTTCTCAGATAGTGACGTCCACCATTTTCTCAAGGTCTGTGATGTTTTCCTGCGCTCGGCTTCTTCTCTGCACTCGGCACTTCCCAATCTGATGATATACTCACCTCTGCGCTCGGTGCCGATGATCACCTCTTGTCTCTGCCCGTTTGTTTGTGCAGTTGGAGTGCCTCTCCTGCGGGAAGCACATGGACTGAGACGTCTGCCTCCACATCCTCCCGCTGAACAAGGTGTCGTGCACTCAGGTCTACAGCTCGCATTGCGTCATGGAGGCTTGATACCCAATCTGCGAGAATGAAGTGCACATTATTCGTAAGGTCAGGATGCTCGCACTCACAGTTTGTGTTGCGGAAATGTGATGCTCATGTAATACTCCTGCAGTACTACTAGTTCACGCGTCTGTTTAGATCCTACAATCCATGCTAGTACTTTTGTTTCGGGTCTGCTTTTCATGGTCCTAGTAGTATCGAGTCGTGTGCTAATATGAGTTTTGATTTGTGGTGGTCTTAGTGGTCAACGTCAATCCTATTCCTCTTCGTCTCTGATAGCTTTTTATCATGTCATTATCATGTCTATCATGTCATTATCATGTCAATCCAGACTCTTATCTCTCATAGCTGAATTGAAGTGGTCGTTTCGTCATGTCATCATGATCATGTCAATCCTAATTCTCTCCCTGATCTGAATTTATTTCTGTTTTAAAGTGCAAGCCTCGTGGCTGCGACACCCTTGGTTCCGTCGAGCTCACCCCACCAGCAGCAACAGAGATAGGTAACAACCGCTCCTCCCTCATGACGATTACATCCATCATCGCCTATGCTCCTTTGGTGTATAGTGTATGCCTGGGCCAGAGTGGGTTACTACCATGGCCAACGGCAAGACGATCAACGTCTACCACGCTGGCGGAGGCAACTTCAAGGCCCACCTCGAGGAGGGGTGATGATGCGGGCGAGCAGAATGATGTCACCGTCGGGGTCATCCAGTTCCCAGCTCTTGAAGCTGGAGATGCAACATTCGCTTCACCGCTTAAATTACTAATTGATGTGCTTAATATTTTGTAGAAATCTTTATAGACTATTCACCCTCTTCTAACTATTTAGGACCTTTCAACTGGCAGCATAACGCAGTGTTCAGCGCAAGGACCTTGAGGCTGATGTCTGTGCCCATGTACTCCCCGCAGATGTAGCACAACTTCAAGGAGACACAACAGAGAGAGGTCAAATCAGACCAGCGTCGAATTGGAGCAACAGAAACACGGCGGGCCTTCGATTCGGAGTAGTGCCCAGAAGAAGTGTGGGACGACCCGTACACCTAGCCCTCGCCGCTTGCCTGGGCTTCGTCGGATTTCAGGTGCCTCGAGCGCGCGGCGGAGATGCAGGCGCAGAGTGTGGTAGGGCTTGCGATGAAGACGAAGGCTGGACACGACGTTGTTTCTGGAGGTGTTAGGATGAGTAGGATAAAAGATTTGTCATGTCTGGTCAAATCTTTGGACTTATACATGGAATATTAAATATAGATTAAAAACTAACTAATCGCACGTTATTACGCTTATTTTACGAGATGAATCTTTTAAACGTAATTAGTCTATGATTTAATAATATAGTGTTACAAGAAACATGTGATATTGATGGATTAATTATGATTAAAAAATTTGTCTCGTTGTGTACTGTTAACTTATATAATTTATTTTTTATTAATATTCAAATATCTCTTCCGATATTTTATAATAAAACACCTAATATGATATATGATATAGATAAAACATTTATTACTCTATCAAACATCCTCACTGTTAACCCGAGTGAGGGCGCTTTTTATAGACGCTGGTATGGTGAGAGGCGTGATCGGGGGTATGGGGACGAGCGAGATTGAAATCACTTGTGCTGTGCGTCTCTCTGCGGAGTGGGCCTGGCCCATGGAAAATTCTGGAGAAATGCGCGCCACGGTGAAGCCCGGTGAACTGGGCACAAATTCCAGCTGGCTTGGGCATATCCCAGTATAGGTCCTTCAACGACGAATAGATGCATCGGGCATTGCTTTTTTTTTTTGCCTTGATTACTGGACCGTTCACTCTTTTCTTTCCGATTTATTTATTTTTTTTGCTCCAACGGATCTTTTCTCCAGGCTAAGGACTTGCTTGGTTGGGATCTAAAATTTGTCTAGCCAAGAACCCATTCGGCTGCCAGTAATTGGGCTGGCGGCAGCTGCGCTGAAACATCTAGAACCAAGGCTCATGAGTGCAGCCGTTCGGCGACCTATGTGCAGCCGTTCGGCTGTCCTGGAAGCTTCTGGCCGCCAGCCACTTTCCCAATATCAGGCCATATACGGAAGGAGCTCGCGCAGAGTCGCCCCTCCTGGTGTGGCTGCTGGCTGCTGAATCGCTGGTGGTTGGCTGGTGGCTGGCTGCTCCAGCTGATTCTAGATGTTTCAAAGAAGAAATGCAGCCAAAAAAATAATGGCAGCCGAACGGGATGCAAAACTAAGGCAAGTGAAAATCAGGATATGCCAAAACCTTAGCAAAAAATTTTGTATAGCACTTGGTTGGTTGACAAAATAAAGGCTTATCAAATTCCTCTTTTTTTATGCAATTTAAGAACATTCTAGAGGCTTGCCAAAACTTTGGTATGTCATGATTTTGATTTAGCATTGAACTAATTGATAACCATAATTTCGCATGCTATGGTTTTAGTTTGGCAAGAATTAGATATCAACCAAGCAGACCCTAAGTAACAAAATAGTTTGCTATTAGCCCATTAGGCGCTCAGTGTTCGCAATAAAATAAAATTTTCTTTCTCAAAGTTACGTACTAAGTAACACATTTGTCAGTATTTTTGCACGGTTTGCTTACTGCTAACTCCGTCTCTAATTATAATTCATTTAACTTTTTCATTTCTAACTTTGAGCACTCGTCTTATTAAAAAAATTATGTAGAATTTTATATCTTTTGTTGTGGTTTGCTTTATGAATAAAAGTTTTTTTAACAATGATTTAAATTTGACTATGTTTGCATAAATTTTTTTAATAAAACAAACGGTCAAACTTAAGGTCACACTAGTATACAAAACGTTTTTAGTGGCGGTTGACAACCTATTTTCACCGGGCGTTTTCTCAACCACCGATGGGAGAGGCCCGAAAAAATGGTCAATTTCCACCGGCGGTTGGTTGAGAACCGCCCGGTGGAAATCGATTTTCTGAGGCGGTTCTCTTAAGGAACCGCCTTTGTAGAAATCGCTGCCCGTAAAAACCCAAAAAATTGCAAAAAAATATTTTTAAAAAAGGTAAAAAATATTTTTTGAACCGAGGAGGCACCCGCCCATCCGTCTCCGTCGCAAGTCGCGTAATTTTTCGCGTAAAATCACGCGCTACGCAGCCGGTGGGATTCGAACCCGCGACCTCCCTCTCGCGCGTACCCTCCCTTACCACCGCACCACACACTCACTTATGACTATATCTCTTTTTTTTTCCCCACATATTATACAAACCTGATAGTAAATTAAATATTTGAGGGTCTAAACGATTTCAAATGAAAAAGTGGTAAACTACAAAATTTCATAACTTTTCGAGATCTACAACTTTCATTAAGAGTGTTTCTCCATCCGAGGTCATTTGCAAAATTTGAATTTCAAATTTCAAAATTTTGATCGTAGTTTTCTATAAAAAGATGACTTCAAATGAAAAAGTTGTCAACTATAAAGTTTCATAACTTTTTAAGATCTACAACTTTTATTTTAAAAGTTTCTCCATCCGAGAAAGTTTAAAAAACTCAAAAAATTAATTTCAAAATATTTCTCTTGGCGGATTTCTTAAGAAACCGCCGGTAAAATCGATTCTTGGCGGTTTTCTTAAGAAATCCGCCTGTAGAAATAGTCAATTTCTACTTGTCGGTTTCTTAAGAAAACTACCAGGTAGAAATCGTATTTCTGAAAGTTCCTTAAGAGAACCACCAGTAGAAATAGAATTCTTTTCTGTTGTTTTAAAGGAAAACCGCCAGGTAGAAATAAAACGCTAGTGTCAAGAGAAATCGTTTGTGTACGAGTGTCAAAAAAATTAAATAAACTATAATTTAAGATGGAGAAAGTATTTAATTTTCCCATTCATTATTTGCCCCGTCGCCTATGCAACGAAGCGCGCGCTATCGAGCTTGTATACGGGCCTCCGGTGGAGCTTCGGCGTCTCCAGCTCCTAACATGCGCACTGTGCAAGCATTGTTTAGAGAAGTCATTTTCCTCTATTCCTTCTCTCACTCACTCACAAAGCAACAAATTGTGGCTCCGCTAGCTCCGACTCCTCTCACACATAGTGCTGTAAGCGGAGTCAGCGAAAGGTCAGCTAAAGATGCTCTATATATACACATGTGTTTCCTATATCCTATCCTATACTACTAAAAAGAAGCAAATGATATCGTCTTAGTCTCTCTAATCGCCCCGCCCTCGCTAATTCCCCCGCTAAACACCTCCGCCCCGCACGCATCGCCCCGCCACGCTCTCTCAACTGCCGCTCGCCCACGACCCTGGTGGCCCGGCCACGTCGCTTGCCTGGCTCCATCCGGTTGCCAAGCCCCGAGCACCCTCTGCTCCCCAGCCTCGAGCTCCCTTCTCCCTCCAATCCCCTCGACCCGTCTTACCTGGCCGCCGCCGCGACCCAGCACGCGGCCGTCCTCTCTGCTCCGCCGTCCGCCTAGGACACAACTCTTGTTTATCCCCCGGTCAGGCGTCCGACAGCGCCCCAACACCTCCGCCGTCGTGCGTTGTCGTCGCCATCAATGTTGTCGTGGCTGAGTCCACCCCACCCATTGCCGTCTCCATGGCTTTCCCTTGCCACCGCCGTCCCGCCCCTGCCCTGCTCTCCCATACTCTGCACTCACCTCGCCATCTCTTCCCCACGCGCCGCCACGAGAGTCTTCGGCGGGATGGACGAGCCTGGCGCGGCCGCGACGCTGACCCCGGATAACCCAGCCTCATAGGCCGAGCATGTTCTCAACGAGGTGCTTGTGGATCTGGGCACCACAATGGAGGACGCCGGCCACGAGGACGCCGCTTCCAGGGAGAATAGGATCCAAGGGGAGAGGATTATGTCATCACCAAGGCAGCCACGGAGGGGAACCCGTCACCGCCGGTGATCGCTGGGATCTCTCGCCGCTCCTGCCGAGGACGCATTACCGGCCATGGTTAGTTCCGCCTCCTGGGCTCCTAGCTGCCTTCACCCACCTCGATTCCTCTTTACATGGTGAATCGAAGTCACAGAACTATCAGTCAACCATGAATATAAGAACAAATAAATAGGCACCAAATATTTGAAAAAAAATATTTGTACATTTTCTATGCTGTTTTTAGTGATTGCTCAATGCTTTTATTCTCTTTATGCATACCATGTAAATGAGTAGTAGTTGGAAGAGCTTAGGCGAGATATTGGATGTCTGGTTATGTTCGAGAAGAAGGCGAGTTTTGTGTGGGTAATTGTTGCTTGCTGGTCGATTGTAAAGGTCCTTCCTTGAGTGGTCAGTTAGTGGAAGTCTGACACTGTTTAGTCCATTTTCATCGCATTGGTAAGATTTTCCTTGTGTGGTGATCTAGCTGTGGAACTGACTGATGTTGCACATCCTTTACAGTGCATCACCAAAAAGATGGTTTGTGGACTACTGCTTCCAAATTACTTTGTTATATAATTATTGGAATCGCCTGAAGTTTCTATTTTTGTGTATTCGTGCAGTCATTGCCTGCTTAGTTTGTGCAGCACAGCGCAACGGTACATCCCTAAATGGCCATCATGCCGGTCAGAGTCGTTCTTCAGAGGTAGCGGTCATAGTTTCTGATGCTTCATGTAGTCACATAAAACGGGTTCACCACCTCCGACCCTCAACCCAGGTTCGTCGACCCTGACTCGGGTTCACGGGTTCATTTTCGACCCGAAGTGTAAAAATCTCTGGCAAGTAGCGTACCACGTCCCGCGACCCCGTACCTCGACCCCATCGACCCGAAAACTTTGTGACTGACATCACTGAAGCTAATTTTCTGCTATTGAGGTATGAGGGCAACATGGCGTTTACAGTCCAAGTGTTTGAGCCTGACGGATAAAGACCAACATGTTAATAGCTTGAGTTTCCAATTGGAGGAATAAAGATCAACATGCATCAACATGTTCCTTTGCTTTTTTGTGCTAACAGGAAGGGACAAATCAATAATGTTGAATTACTAGACTTATATGCTGTTCAGTTACATCTTTCTGCAGATGGCCTTCGATCTGAATTTTCATTTCATCCGCTCGCTCACTTGCCTGCGCTCTTTGTATCTCTTAGTGTTGTAGGTCCAGCAGTGTGAGCAGCAGCTTGGTTCCATTTTTAAGGTAAAGAGCGCAACAGACCAACCAGGATGCAGGACCTCAGTTCCATTCAGCACAAGACTTGCAGTACTGCAGCAGGTGACCATGTAAGCAGCTAATCTGCTAGCCTATGTATTCTTTGCTCAGTGGCAGCAGTTTTGATGGCTTTACTCACATGATCAGTGAACCTTTGTTACTTGTCGGCCATTACTTCACGATTGCTTAAAATACTTGCCAAACCAAAACTAAACTATGGAGGGATTATGTTTGCATGCCGATAGATGCCTTCAATGCATTGTTACTTGTTAGGATACTAGATAACTAGAGAAGAGTTGAAGATATGGAAGTAAGATGAATGCTTAGAATCAAATATTCTGTTGCAACTGGCTTACTTTTCTTATTGGGGATTTGGTGTTTCTACCCTTATTCTCAAGTCCAATAATAGTGATTTTATCCCTCCTTTTGTAACTTTGTGATTGTACCCTTTGAAACGAACCTTCCGTGTACCCTCATTCTCTAACACCATGAGGAATTGTGGGATTAAATATTTAAAAAATAAAAACTAAAATCCCAGTAAGTTGTTGATCCACCCATGATTTTTATTTTTTCCTTTCAGGCTTCATCAAGTGGCTACTGAATTTACCTAAGCATGCTGTTATTTCGTGAACATGCTGTTACCATCTCTACAAATATATGCAAGAATGAAATAATCAAGGAAAGTGCTTGCCCTGACTTGTTTAATTGTGTTGCTACTGAATTTAACTGGCCATGTGTGGAGTTTGTAAATTTATTTAATATCTTTGTGCTTTGTGCTTCGGTTCTGTATTGCAGATTATAAGAGGTAGCACGCCTGGATCTCCGACATGGCCCATGCACTCGAGCGGTTAGGTGGCCCCATAGCAAGTTAACCTCATGGTCATTAGCTTTATGATATTTGTGTTTCTTAATAGATATAACTCTATGTTATGTTATTCTGAACTCTTTCATTAACTTCCTGCTTGATATCTCTAAACTTCCCTTAGTGCAGGAAGAGGCAATTATAAACTTCTCACTGGAGTCTGCAGCGCACTGAATAAAAAGAAGCTAAATTAATGAGTGCAGGAACAGGCCAAATATCTTGGTCCCAATGCTTGGCTACTTGCGGTTTTTTCTTTAGATGAATGGAAAATGGTGTAGTTATGAACTTGGTCACTTGTATTTTTCCAGATACAGTTTCTTGGCTACAATGTAGTATCCCGAAAATTAAGACTGCTACTTGTTTCAATCATGCTAAACAAGGACCCATTGGTAGATGCTTTGTTTTTTAATGTTAATTATTACATGGAACTGATAGCTTTAGCTATCTTAGGTATGAAAGATTGTATTTTAATATGTTGTTTTATTCAGATAACTGAATCTGCATCTTATGTGTGTTTCATTTTTTTTTCTGCATAGGAGCACGTAAGCAGTATTCAGATTATACTTGGAAGTCTGGCAATGCAGAGAGATGCTACCACCGTAATTTCAAATTGGGTAGCTATTTCTATTTTGACATTTTGTTATTTTCATGACATTGTAGACTTTTTAAATTGTCTTGCATTTTCCCCTAGAGCGAACATGTATGAAGTTCTTATGTAAATTCAACTGCAAATATATGTAGACCTATTGAAATTACCTTGTCCAGTTCCTAGGATCGTAGTGTCAAGATCATCACTGTGGAATGGGGGTGAGAGCACTACCACATACTATTCTATGGCTCGGCATTTAATCTTATATAATTTTATTTACCTTAATCATGAGAATATAGTAGATACATATTCCAAGTCTTTATTGGGCTGCTTTATTTCATTTTCTGAAATTTTCATTAAATTTCCAACGATTTCTTGTGCCGCCCTTTTTTCGTGTTCTTTGGAGACCTTGGCCTCCAAAATTCTTCCCTGGTGGAGTATTTATTATAAGTTCCACTGTATGTTTGGTTGTTGAGAAAATAAATTGATAGTCTCTTGTGGCTATATATTATGAGATTCTTCATGTACCCGTAGCAGCGCACGGGCACTCAACTAGTTGTTACATAATTATAGACATGATTATTGCAACAGAGATGGATAACACGGGAATAATCCAACTATGGGATTGTGGCTTTTGGCTTTAGTTGCATAGGTTTTGACTAGATTGAAAATTAGAGTTTTATTTTTTCGCGATCGGGTTGTATGCCCGTTTTTCATTAAGAAGGAAGCAAACAAATTACAACCAGATCACAAGGCCGTGGCAATGGCGAGCAGCCAGTGCACGGAGCAGCACCCTAGACTACTGGATACACAGTCTGAAAGTTACATGGCGAACATGTGTCGCGACCAAAGCAGTTCAAGAGCTGAAAGCGGGGCGTAACCAGCCGAGGCCCAATCGGACGCCTCCCTGATGATCGACAGCACTGCCTCGTGCGAAGAGGAAACCGTGTGGTTGAAGACCCGTGCGTTACGCTCCTTCCAAATGGACCACGACAACAGCAGGAGCAAGGAGTCGAACAGAGGCCGGGACGTTGCAGCGAAGCGCTGACGCTGCTGAGTCCACCAGGTTGCAAGAACGTCGTCGGCGTCTGGCAGCAGTACCTGTAAATCCAAAGACTCCAGCAAAGAAAACCACACCTGGCGAGTGAAGACACAGCCAAGCAGGAGATGACTGGTCGATTCCGGTGCTTGACCGCACAAGGCACAGGCGTCATCATCCTGCAGACCATGCCGTTTGCGTCGAACCGCAGTCCATAGCCTACCGTGCAGGGCGAGCCAGAAGAATAGTTTCACCTTGGGAGGGGCCTTGGTCCTCCACAATTCTTTGGCTCCCAGCAATTTGGTGGAACCACAGAAGAAAGCTCTGCAAGTGGAGGACGCGGAGTAGCAGCCAGAAGCGGACCACTTCCAAGCGAAGCGATCAGGTGTTGCTGGGTCAAGCTGAACTGCACGCAGGATGTCCCAGATGCGGAGGTAGTCACACAGAACCCGAGTTGTGAGGCCGCCAGTGATGTCGGCGATCCACCTATTCCTGGCGAGTGCATCCCTGAGAAATCTCTTCTTGCCAGAGCGCGACGTGGCTGCAAATAAGTCCGGGGCAAAGGTGGCGAGCCTGCCGACCGAAGACCAATTATCTGTCCATAGCCGAATGGAGAATCCGTCACCCACCTCGACGGTGACACTTGCTGCGAACATGGCGGCAACGCAACGGTCAGATGATTGCGAAATGGCAAGGATGACACAACAGGAATGGAGCACTCATTAGATTGGAATTGATATCGGCAAACCTTTAACGAGGGGAGTCACGGTGATTGCAAAAAAACAGTGGGGTGGAGATATACTCAAGCGATTACGAGCTTAGTGCGGTCACTAATTTGGTCGAAGAACTTCACGAAGTTTGCTAGTCAGGAATTTCATCTCATCGAAGGCCCAACAACGACCTCGATCATGTAATAAATAAGGTAGCGCATGAACTGGGGTAAAGAGGACCCTTGTCTGGTCCCTCCCTACCAGCGCATATATCCTTTCTAGAATTGCTGACGATTCAGCTCCATATGAAATGGAAATTGTTATTTCCCTAAAAAAAGAACAAGATAGAAAAAACAAGTAAGCTCAGTGTGCCACTGATGTGTCAAATTTGCATATATTATTCGATTATTAGTTTTGCAAGGTAATCACATTTTCTTTACAGAATGGAACCAGAAGATCCCAGCATGTATATATATGTATATAAAAACATACGTGCTCAGCCGTTTGCAACGCACACCGGCGCTCTCTACTTGGCGACCACGAGGTTGTCGCGGCGAGTCAACTCCAGTGCCTCGCCAAGCTGTTGCTGCACCCAAGTTCGCCACCGTCGCGACACCATCCTGCCACTGGCGCACGTCCACTCCCATATTACAGGATTGACGAAGAACGCCATGGACAACGACGGAGCAAGAAAAATGTTATAGGTGGGACGAATTTCAACAAAGACATGAACCAAACATGCATTATATTCACAACGCGCCGTATTCACATACTACAATCACACAAATCATGGCAAAAACATAACAACCACACATTACGGTGAAAAGTAGACGAGAAACGCAAGATGTTGCCTCAAATTTGAATTGATCCCATACATTGCAAAATTACAAATAACTAATTAAGAATAGATGAACCCGTAGAATTATAGATTGAATTGAACAATATGAAACAGTGCCTTATGGTGAGTAACAGCAAACTGATGGTAGCCATCAAACAATAGTGGACATTATCAGAATATACTGTACTTATTACTGGTGAAGGACTGAGAACGTTGCTTCGGATTTTCATAGACTGAAATCTCTTCTACCAAGTTCCTTGCTCCTCTACCGCTAACCCGCCTGTGCGGCCACGGCTGGCCCCAGCGCCAGCTCCTGCTCCTCTTCTCCTACCTTCAATGCCAGGCACAGTCAGCTCCTACTCCTGCTCGACGAGCGGCGAGCGCACCTGGCCACCACGCGGTGGCCGGCACAGCGACAGGCGGATGGACGCCGGGCGAACAGCCGACGGTTGGCAGGTGGGCAGCACCGCGCGACGGCGAGCGCTCGATGCGGAGACGCGCGTGGACTGCGGCGACTGCACTCGACTCCCTCCCATGCTGCCGACTGGGGAATTGGGGAGGGAATCAGGTTGGGGCATTGCGTCCTTACTGGGCTAAGTTAAAATGACCAAAAAAGGCCCAATGAAGCACAGAAGATCAGCTTGACTACGTCCTCCTTCTGTCGTTCATCGGCCGTCTCCATCGCCATGGCCTAGGTGCGCCGCTGCAGCCACAGCGCTGGTGTCGTCCTTGGCAGCCAGAGAGAGGGAAGAAGACAGGGTCCGGGGGTCCAACGCTACGCCGCCGGTAGCTGGGCGCGGCCGCCCCACCACGCTCCTAGGGCAGCTCCGTCGTTGGTTACACCCTCTGTATACAAATAAGAGGGCCGCACGAAAAAAATAATTCAAATTATAATGACAGATGGCCTTTCTTATTTAATGCTATTATTGATGCTTTCAACCTTAGAGGGCTAAATTTATCAGCTCGACAATTTACTTGGGCTAATAATGGGCAAACTCAAACTTTTGAGAAACTCGACAGAATTTTAGTCTCTACAGATTGGGACTTGAAATTTAGTCGAACCACAGTCCAAGCTCTTACTAGAGAAATTTCTGACCACACGCCTTTGTTTTTGAATACCGGCGACTCTTACATGAGTGGTTCTATCCCAACTTTTAAATTTGAGTTGGGTTGGCTACTCAGGGAAGGTTTTTTTGATATGGTTAAAAATGTTTGGACCGAGGTGCATGATGGTCAAACTCCCTTAGATCGTTGGCAGGCTAAGATTAGGCGCCTTCGCCAATATTTAAGGGGTTGGGCCAAAAATGTCAGCGGTGCTTACAAGAAAGAGAAAAAACAGCTGCTTGATAAACTAGATGAGCTAGATAAGAAAGCTGAGCGGTATCAGCTCAATGACGACGAATTAAATCTAAAGCATACTTTAAATGAAAGACTGGCCCAACTTTTGAGGGAGGAGGAGATAAAATGGTACCAACGGGCAAAGGTGAAAAATCTTTTGGAGGGAGATGCAAATACTAAATATTTCCAATTAGTGGCAAATGGGAAGCATAGGAAAACTCGTATTTTCCAATTGGAACAAGAGGAGGGTATTATCAGTGGTGATGCTTGTCTAAAAAAGTTTATCACCAAATACTATAAGAATCTATTTAGTTCTCCTGAGCCCTCTTCTGTAATAATGGACGAGACTCGCATAGATGACATCCCCCAAGTCACAGAAGTTGAAAATGATATCCTCACACAAAGCTTCTCAGAAGCTGAGGTAAAGGATGCCATTTTTCAAATGAAACATAATACGGCCCCAGGGCCTGATGGATTCCCTCCAGAATTTTATCAGGCTTTCTGGAATATTATAAAAGGGGATTTGATGGCGCTATTCGAGGAATTCCACAAAGGCAACCTTTCACTTCAAAGATTAAATTTTGGAACTATAATCTTACTGCCTAAGAGTAGTGATGCTAAACAAATTCAACAATACAGACCGATCTATTTGTTGAATGTTAGTTTCAAGATTTTCACCAAAGTGGCCACTAATAGGATGGCTCTAGTAGCCCAAAAAGTCATCCGTCCTTCACAAACCGCTTTCCTCCCAGGAAGAAATATAATGGAAGGTGTTGTGGTTCTACATGAAACTTTACATGAGTTACATAGGAAAAAAGTTGAGCGGGGTTATTTTTTTTAAATTGATTTTGAAAAGGCCTATGACAAGGTCAATTGGACATTTCTACATCGGACCCTTCGAATGAAAGGTTTTTCCCATAAATGGTGTAGTTGGATCCAAATCGTTTGTACAAGGTGGTAATGTGGGAATTAAGGTTAATGACCAAATGGGTCCGTACTTCCAAACACGAAAAGGCCTTCGGCAAGGTGATCCACTTTCTCCAATACTATTTAATTTAGTAGTAGACATGTTGGCCATTATTATTGCCAGAGCTAAAGAGGATGGACAAATAAAAGGTGTAGTGCCACATTTGGTGGATGGTGGGTTGTCTATCCTGCTGTATGCAGATGACACAGTGCTATTCTTAGACCATGATATTGAACAAGCAAAGAACATGAAGTTACTTCTTTGTACTTTTGAATAATTATCGGGTCTTAAAATTAATTTTCACAAGAGTGAAATTTTCTGTTTTGGTGAGGCAAAAAATAGTGAAGCAGACTTATTCACATCTTTTTGGATGCACGTTAGGCGCTTACCCTTTTCGATACCTTGGTGTCCCAATGATTTATCGAAAGTTAAATAATAAAGATTGGAAGAAAGTAGAAGATCGAATACAAAAAAGACTTAGCAGTTGGAAAGGCAAGCATTTATCAGTTGGAGGTAGACTGGTACTGATTAATTCAGTGTTATCAAGCCTTCCAATGTTTATGTTGCCCTTCTTTGAAATTCCTAGAGGGGTCCTGAAGAAGATAGAGTATTACAGATCAAGATTTTTTTGGCAAAATGACAATCATAAGAAAAAATATAGACTAGTTCGTTGGCCTCTTTTATGCCAACCCAAAGAACAAGGAGGTTTAGGAATTATGGATTTGGATTTACAAAATAAATGTCTCTTGAGCAAATGGCTTTTCAATTTGAGCAATGAATGTGGTATTTGGTAGGACTTATTGAGGAACAAATATATTAAAGATAAGACTTTATCACAGGTACAGAAAAAACCTGGAGACTTGCACTTTTGGATGAGTCTTATGAGTGTAAAAGAAACTTTCTTGAGTTTGGGAACTTTTTGGGTTAAAGGATGGTAACCAAATCAGGTTCTGGGAAGATACCTGGATAGGGAACCAAAACACTAAAATCCCAATACCCAACTTTATTCAATATTGTTCGTAGGAAACACGCAAAGGTTGCAGATGTATTAAGCTCAGTTCCACTTAATGTTGAGTTTAGAAGGGCATTAGTGGGAAACAAGCTACTAGAATGGAACCACCTAGTAGCAAGGATGGCTAATATTAATCTGCAACAAGGTACTGATAGATTTATTTGGAGTTTACATAAAACGGGTTTATTCACGCTAACTAACTTCGATGTATACCTACCTAATCAGTAATAGCCTAAGAGTATCACAAGCAGTTTGGCGCCTTAAGATACCTTTGAAGATTAAAATCTTCATTTGGTTCTTTAAAAGAGGGGTTATTCTCACTAAGGATAACTTGGCAAAGAGGAACTGGAACGGAGATAGGTCTTGCTGTTTTTGTAGCAAACCCGAAAACCATCTAACATCTCTTCTTTGATTGCTCACATGCTAAGTTTTTATGGCGAGCAAGTACATATGGTGTTAGGAATTAAACCACCTCAAAATGCCCATAACTTGTTCAATGGATGGTACTCTTGGAAAGATAAGAATTTTCGCTCACTACTACCGATTGGTGTGGCGGCTATTTTATGGTCAATCTGGATAATAAGGAACAAAGTTGTTTTTGACAATTGTAGACCTAATTCTCTTTTTGCGGGTGTTATTCCTGGGACTCATTGGCTTCGGTTCTGGGCCTAATTGCAACGGTGTGAGGTTCAACAAGCACTCATGGTGGAGGCTTGTCGAACTTTGGAGACCGTAGCATTAAGTCTCTTTTAAGGCCCTATGGATGGTCTTCCTCATTTAGAATTGGGTTATGAATTGTTTTGTTACAAGAACTTTGTTTATCTTGATCTTTTAAAATTCTAATAAGTTGGTCTGATTCCTCTTCAACGAGGATGAAGCCGGATACTCTTTCCATTATCTAAAAAAAAAGTATACAAATAAATTGTATTTTTTACTTTTAACAACCGTATTTGATCATTTATTTTATTCAAAAATATTGTACATATTATAAAATAAATAAATCATTATCAAAATACCTTTAATAATAAAATAAATCATAACAAGATACATAATATTTATATAATTTTTTAATAAAACAAATGGCTAAACTAAATTTTTAAAAGTAAAAAAGTTACTTTATATATGGACGGAGAGAGTACATCCAAAACAAAATAGGACCAGAACTCAAATTTTCAAACGCATCTCTGAATTCCCAGCACATTAGGGCGGTGAAACAAAAACAGTAAGGTTCGAGATGTTCGCCTTCGGCCACATACACAGAATTCAAAATTCATTAGGGCGGATGCTTCCTAGAGCCCTCAATGGCAAAGTTCGAAACAGTGGGCGCTCGTTGCGGCCTTTTGCTAAAGAATGCATCCGAGAAGGTGTCATTCAACTGACTGGCAAGGCTTACAGGGCCATCGGTGTGAGTATCTACTAGCATACGAAGAATATCAGTGATCTTTCACCGTTCTAAATATCAAGAAACTCAATGTAAATATACTTTAATGGTAATAAGGCGTTACATCAACGCGTGTTTGGTCGTCAATCAAGGAGCACAACATCAGGAGGTAGACGACGATCAATAGAGGAGGAACAGGGGCAAGGCAGAGCTAGGCGAATTCCTCCTGCTCATATGCTTCCTGGGCCCAGCCCATCGCAGGCCCACTCGCGATTTCATGGGAGGCCCACTCCCTTCGGCAAACATGCCGGCCAGGAGGAGCCTCTCTCGTCTCGCAAACACGAGTGGGTTCTGCCGGCAGTTTTCTGTTTATGTTTTCTTCCACTTTTCTATGGTGCTGATTCTTGTTAAGATTCATGCTCACACCAACAAAATTTCCCTTTTGGATTCTCTTTTATGGGCCTTCTGTATGTGTTGTTTGATGTGACTTGAATAATCTGGCCGCTTTGCTTCTAAAGAAATAACCCGCTGCTTCATTTTCAATTTTGTGTTCTGGGTGTTTTGTTGACGGTGGCTGTAGCCTTGCCGGCGGCGGCTCTGGCCGCGTCTCCAGCGGCGGACGCGTCCTCTGTGTATCCACATCCGACATCGGAAGGAGAGGAGACGTGTGCAGCTGGCCGACTGTCGCAGCTGCGCGCTACTTCCTTCTCCGCTCGCCAGAGACACACTGTTCTCGCCCTCTTCCTCGCATGCCGCAGTTGTCCGCTCTCCGCGCCTCGTCCGCCGCTGTCCCCGTCGTGTGCCGCGGTCACCCCTCGGACACTGCTCATACTGTGTGCTACAGGGGAGTCATCTTCTCTCCCTTCCTCCTCCACCATCGAACCTATCTTCTCTAAACCCTCCTTCCGCAACCTCCCTCGTCAAACATGGATTCTGGCGTCTATAAGCCTTCTTCTTCTCCTATCAGCAGTTCAGCACTAGGCATATTTTTTTGAGTGCTGCTGCTGTTGTGGATTTATTCCGAAGTGGAGTGGATTTGTAATGGAATTTGTGCTAATTGTGGTGAAATGGGAATTGTTATCTGTGATGGGGTTCGTTCCTGTGGGGTGTGGTCTTGCAGATGTTGTTTAGTATCCACGGACATGTGATTTTTGTGGAATGTGCTTCAGAAATAATCTCCGAGTCGGTCGGTGCACTAAGGTTTAGAGCTACTGAACTTTGGGATATTATAGATAGTAGAGATGTTGTCTAATTCAGCTTAATTTTGTTTCTAGTGATTGCAGTTCAGTTTCAGCTATAATGGTTGTTACCCTAATCTGGTGGTCGAAATGATTATGTCAGTGGTATACTTTTGCAAAAAAAAAAAAAAAAAAAATCTAGATGGCTATCTTGCCTGAACTAAGGACGAACTGAATGACACTTAGTTCTCAGTCCTAAAATGTTTTTCTAAAAATTGAATGGCTCTTTTAATCATCCATTGTTGCTCCCATCAGTTAGTAATATCAGCAGCTGTGGGATATTAGTAATTGTTGAAGATCCATACATATATAGATGATGGTTTATAATTGATGTGGATTTTTTTCTTCTGCCATGCCGTTTGCCAGGTTTGTGCCACAGCTCTGCTAACATAATGCTATTTTTTTCAAATTATGACTAGTAGTAATTCTACATTTTTGCTGTTACATGTAGTTTGAGTTATCATATTGCTTTCAGTTTCAGTTAACCCTGAAACTCTGTTTGATCTGTTATCTCTACTCTGAGTGCATGATTAGAGCCTGGGTCACTTTTGTGGGTGTAATGCGAATGGCCACTAGTAGATCAGCCATGTGTTTATTTGTATGTACAGGCATAGGCCACCCCAAGGGGAGGCTTCACTGTCCCTGCTGGCTCACTGTAGTATAGCAGGTGCAGCTGCATGCGGGTGCCTTGTGGTAAGAGAAAGAGGAGGCCTCTTCATCTACGTCCCTTTGTGGTGTAGTGGAGACGAAGTCCTAGCTGCGTTTGACGATTATTACCGAGTAGCATGAATTCGTTTTGCTTATTTGTTCTATCTAGTCTGAATATGTATTTGCTGCTGTTATTGGTTTCATGTTTTTCAGCCGCCCGGCTTTTCATCCGTGAGGTTTTTTTGGTTGCAAATATTCAGAATGACAAAGATGTTGGAATCTCCCTATCAGTTTTTTTCAATCCAATTTGAACCTGTATTCCATCAGTTTGTGCTAATTGAATCTAGCTAACTTGCTTTGATTTTTTTGAACTGTCACTGTGGGAGAGAATCCCCACATAAAATTGCTTGAGTTTTTAGCTTATAATTATTAGAGGGTAGTTTGATTTTGCTTATAAAATGGACAGTTTCAGATTGTGCAGAATCCATGACTTGATTACCTGCATGGCTACACCCTATAGTAGATGGTGTTTTCTTTCTTTGGTTTGAGAAAGATTTGTAGCCTGCTTGTTTCAGACTCATGGCTTCTAGGAGGAAATACTTTCTTTTTTGCCATAGTTTCTGTATTTTTTTCTTTATTGGTGATTGAGTATTAGGAATATAGTTACAATAATGGGTGTGTGTAGCAGGACTGGTCGATGGCTACCTTATCTCATGTGTTTCTCGATTTTTTTGACAACATTTTTGGTTTGGCTTCAAGGACATGACTGTTCTAGCTTACTATTATTTCTTTTGTTAGCTGCGTTAAAATTTAAAAGCATCATTTAGTATTAGAGGTGAGCTTAGAGTGAAGGTGCTCAGTTTAGGTTTTGGAATACTCTTCATTTTCAGCAAAATAGCAAATGGCATCCTTTTGCTACTTTCTTAGATGATAGGATTACCGCCACATAGAATCGAGCTAATATGTAGTGTAGGTTATTTTGTTTGTTGTCTTGGGTTTCTTTTTTTCATATTTTTAAATTGTGAATATTGTTAGAAGTTAGTTGGCTTTGCTATTTGAGCACACACACATAGAGTGAACTCACTAACTCACTGTTTGAATCCTCCTATTTCTCTAGGGCCAAAAATCCTAAAAAAAGGCAAAGATACCCTTATGATTGCTCCCTAGGAACTAATTTCACGTGAAATTAAGAAGTGCGCTAGGGTATTGTAACGTCCCGTCTCCTCGAGGCCGGACTCACTTACATCTGATAGCTTTAATAGGACCAATACTCACAGACCAATACCAGTCTTTTCTACGCACTTTGTCCTCATTCATGCGCACCCGGAATGAATTTCCTGGTCGGTCGGTCACCCATCCTGAAATTACTCCAGGCCAAGCACACTTAACCTTAGAGTTCTTTCGAGATGATCTTCCGGAAAAGAAGTTGCAACTTATTGGTATGAGCATCATATTAATCCTATTAAGCCCTGAACCGGGGTGTTACATCTTCAACCCTAGGCCAGGACCTCCTCTCTTGGGCACATCCATGTGTCCAAAGGCCAAGCATGATGCCATGCCGTGACCACCACGGATCCACACCCCAGCCCATGCGCACCATGCTCAAGAAGAATCGCGACACACGCGTCCGTAAAAAACCACGAGTCGGCTCTCGATACCATTTGTAACGTCCCCGTCTCCCCGAGGCCGCACCCACTTACATCCGAGAGCTTTAATAGAACCAATACGCCCCCCACGCACCAATACCGGTCTTTTTCTCGCGTACTTTGTCCTCACTCATGCGCACTGGGAACGAATTCCCCGGTCGGTCACCTATCCTGAAATTACTCCATGCCAAGCACGGTTAACCCTTGGAGTTCTTTTCGAGATGATCTTCCGGAAAAAAGTTATAACTTATTGGTATGAGTATCATATTAATCCTATTAAGCTACTGGACCAAAAGTTACAGTACCTCAAGAAAACTCTACAAAAACTATCTTCTCTAGGGTAATCTCACCCCTAGAGAAATTTGCTGACATGTCATCTGATTGCCGACGTGTAAAGGTCATTTCCCTAGGGGTTGTGTTTTATGGGGAACAAGCAACAAGCAGATCATACCATGAATAAATAATATATATTTTTTAAGTTAAAATTTTGAATTCAAATACAAATTTAAATATAGGACAACACACATGCATTATTTCCATAGGAATTTAACATTCATTAATCCATATTGTTTTAAGTTCCAATATCTCATTAGAGGCACTGCAACTAACACTTGTGCTATACCAAACTGAACTCATGATTTGATAATATCATGCTACAATAAATATGTGCTAATAATAGATTAATTATAATTAAATAATTTGTCTCGTTATATGCTAATGGAATTTATAATTAGAGTACCTATCTGGGAGCTACTAATATTTTAATACCTAGCTGTTACGTGTTTTAGTTAAAGTACCTATCTGAGAACCACCAATAGTTTAACTACCTAACTGTTATATTTTTCAGTTGAAGTACCCATCTGAGAACCACTCAATAGTTTAAGTACCTTCGGTGCAATTTACTCTACTGAATATCAGGGACATTATAGAGTTTTGGCCATTGTACATACACTAAAAAACAAAAAAAAAACTATACATACTATTGATTTACTGTTTATACATATTTTTTTGAGACCGTGCGCTGCATGTTTTTCATTAAGAAGAAGAGAATTTGGATTATAGGAATAGGGTTGCTAATGGTAATGATGACTACCGGGGCAACCCCACACGAAGTGCACCGTACCGTATTACATCGAAGAGATATCTTGCGACAGATAGCAAGCCAGTCTAACCAACAAGCAGAGAGTAAACGGCAAGCGACTGACTGTTTACCATTTACTAAAAATGGAAGAGACAAAGAAAAGGTAGAGATGTATACATACAGTACTACTACGTGTTACTACTAAACGTATCTATTTCAGAGGGCAGAGGGCACTCAAACTAAATGCAGAGCTAATGAATAAGATGGGGCCGGGGTAAACGGTTCCTTTTCTTTTTATTGCTCGATTTTCCCGTACATCTGGAATTGTATCCTGTGTCCCAGCGGGCTAGCCTCGTGGAGGAACTCGGACAAGGCAAGGGCGGCGTGGCAACCGAAGCCGGGCATCGAAAGCGAGAGTGAACGAACACACAGGCACAACACAGGTGGCCAGTTTGGTTGGCCGAGAAAAAAATACCACAGGTCTCTTCTTTGCTGAGACCGAGTCATGTGTAATGTAAAGTCAGATGGGCCGTATGTACTAGTACTACAGTGAAGCAGCACACTAATTTAGAGAAACAACTCTAAAGTATTGATATGTAGAACTAGCACAATATGTCGAAGAAACAACTTCAACGTGCTAATAAATACTCAGTAAGCCTTAAAGACAGTCCGAGTCCACAGACAATAATCCGAATCCACGGATAGTATGAGGTCAATCCAAAACTTAAGAACAAGATCTAATCCAAGATCTTAGGATAAAAATATAGAGTTCTATTTATATGGTGGCGAATGTAAGATAAAAATTACATAACTTGGGGGCATTGCCTCTATTTATAGGCTATAAGCCCTTACACAACTCATATACACCTAATATGACAACTAATAGTCTACTAGATGATAACTAGCATGACAGCTAACATGTTACTCAATAACACTTACTACAAACAACTTATAAGATAGCCTTAGTAACTTCTAGTATCATGTATGGACTAAGCAACTCTCTATGATACATAGAGCTAAAACTCAATTTGAATTATTGATCTTAGTAAAATCAGATTTCTCCACCAATTCCTAGTATCTAAATCCAATTTGAATTATTAGGATTAAATACACTTAAATGTTCATAATCCATCTATATGATATCCCGCATCATCCAGACGGCCTAAATTGCTTGAGGAAACACTTGCCCTCACGACCGCACGTGCTCGGATCGTTCGATTGCGACTGAACATGTTTCCCGTTTTCTTAAATCAACCTTTATCCTTTTCAGGTAGAACCATTTCCACATCCGAGAAGTGTTTGGATCCTTTCATTGTTTGCTTATGGTATATGGCAAACAACAAATTGTCACTCTACTCCACTTCGAATCAAAATGGTTGCTCCTTGCGGCATAGTACACTGGATCTGGCAGTACATTGCGTTAAAACAGGATCAAGATAACATGTTTAATTGGCTAACTGCCTAATCAAACATAAAATAAAAACCCTGAGCAACAGTTAGTCACTACTACATATCACAGAAAATCAATATTTATATTACAGGATCCACCACATTCCATGTCAAATATGAATCTTAGTCATCAAGAGTTCTACAAATTGCAGTATATAACCCTCAAAACGTGATGGGTGTTCTGGTTCAGACTTCAGAGTTCCTTTTCCAGAACGTGCGCCACCGCCACACCGTACCTCAAACATCTCTGAATGTTTAGGCAATCCTCCCTAGAGTTGAGGAAGCGATTAAACCATGCCAGAAGAATCTCCTGCTGAGATGCAAGAAGCAGTGTCAGGATTGTGCTTGGCAGCCCATCCTCGATCAAATGCCGATCAAGCCCCTTGCATGCTCGTGCTCGCCGCATCCATCCAAAGCCCTCATAGAAGGGCTCTAGCCAGGTGCTCAAGAGCTGGCAGCGGGACTCCTTGGACTCCAAGAGCTGGCAGGTGCGGCAGCCCGCTAAGTGCCCCAGGTCTGCTGGCGACCTCTCTGCCACTGGAGGTTGCTGCACCAATGGAAGGAAGCAGCAGGCCATCAGAGCACCGAGTAGATTGATCCACGGATGAAAGAAGATGCTCCACTGAATGTTTGCACCCTTATCTGAATTCTGAAGGTTCCAGCACTGAAGAGTGAGGACTGAATCATTGCATTCTGCTCTGATGATGTGTGTGCTTGTATAGTGAAGAATGCACTGAATGATGAGCTCCTTTATGGAGTGAACCATCATGTGTACCTCATGCACAAAAGTTTACTATCTATCCATGCTCACCGATGCTCTCTACGGCGTGGCAACCGATCGATGCTCTCCACGGTGAGGCAACCGGCGCTCATCGGTGTCCGGCCTGTGGTGCAGTAACTTCTCACTACAATGCAGCCTGAACCAATAACTTCCCATCATCATCCTCAGCCCAAGGCGCAGCCTCCAAGTACTCCAAGCAAGACAGCACCCCAGCATCGGATACAGCATTTTCAGGAAAGTCTTTATTACAGCATATTGGGTCATTTGGACAACACGAAATTCAGCTTATTCGCCAATGGAAGCACTGACTTCAGTTTAGGCCGAGAGCTTCTCGGCCGATTTGGTCAAATAATGGCTGCGAACACCTTTAGGATGGCAAGGACCTTGTTGACATCCTCCCCCATGAGCCTCCGGCGGCGGCGGAGATCCTGCAGTACATGAGCCGCAGCGTCTCGGTGAACACCTCGACGTCGTCGCAGTCGCGGTGGACGGAGATCTCGACGATGTGCGGCAGCGTTCCGCTGCTGCTAGCACCTGGCGGCGAAGATTCTGATGTGCGCGACGAGTATGTGGCGGTGGACGCAGAGCGTGACGGAGAGAGGCCGTCCTTGGAGCTGAGAGTTAGGCGGACATCGGAGGAGTCAGCGTCGTTGAAATGGTTCCCGGGGCTACAGCTGCCAAGGAGGTCGGCGATGCGGTCCTGGCAGGAGCAGCATCTGCCTGCCTGTCCATGGAGCGCGCGGGCTGGAGCTGGTGCGGCTTGGAGTGGACGCCGGCGGCGGTGCGGGGGTAGTAGTCCTGCTCGTTGGCCATCATGTCGAAGAAGGTGGGGGCGGCGTTTGACTACGTTTATAGTAATTACTAATATTTATATCTCTAAATCAATTAGTATGAAAATATATTTTATAACTAATTTAATAAATAATGTTTATTGCCTCATGGGTGTTAGTGCCTTTTCATATAATTTTGAGTTTAATCTCTTTCACTGCTGAGAATTGCATTCTTGACGGAGTCAGTACTAGCGTGCAGAGAGCTTTTTCACCGTGTACGGCACAATGGAATTCCCCACTCCGTGCACAACATCGATTCTGGAATCGAGAACTGGTACTCGGATTCGGGAATCGAGAACTGGTACTCGATACATCCCCTCTCCCATTGGCACTGGCGACATGGCGAATCCTCTCCTCCGCTCCTTCCACCACGCCGCCATCTCCCTCGTCCTTCTCGCTCTCGTTCCCCCACAGTCACAGGCAACGTGCTACAGTGCCACGTTCTATGTACCGGGATCGTGCGTTCCCATACCGAGAACGTGGATCAGTTTCGTCCCAACAGTAGAAAATCCTTTCTCAAGAAACGTTCCACGTTTCACGATCCTCGTTCCTCGTACCTATGTATTGGGAACTTTGTGACTGTGCGTTCCCCACGCTACCGCCGCGACGAGCAGCACCACCATCAGCTTTCCACCGCGCGCCTCCGCGCTCACCTCAGGAGCTCAGGACGACGAGCCGTCGTCGACCATGGGGCGCGTCCTCCTCCTCAGCGTGCCTGCCTTCTCCGACCACATCCACCCTCTGCTTTCCCCGCAGTCCCGACGGCGGCTCCTCCGCGCCTCGCGGCCTCCTCGTCGCCCGACCGCCGCGTGGGGCCAGAAGGACCAGGCCACCACTGCCCCGTCGCCGCGAGCCGCCGCTCTTCTGCGCACGCGTCCTGCTTACCAAGCCCAAGCTGCTGCCTAAGCGCGCATTCGGCCTTGTTCTTTTTCACCTACTTTCACAAGTTTTTTCACTCTCTCTCCATCACATCAATTTCTACCCACATATATGGAGCATTAAATGTAAGTACAAAAAATAACTAATTGCACAGTTTAGTTGTAAATTATGAGATGAATCTTTTGAGCCTAGTTGGATCGTGATTGGACAATATTTATCAAATACAAACGAAAATGTTACAGTGTTTTGAGTTGCAAAAAGTTACAATGACAACAAGGGCGGTGACGTGTGACATGAGCCTCTACTGCTTCGACGGCCCTGCCTGGACTTGAGACTGGCATTTCTCGACATCAGCCGAGAGGCGCTTGCGTGGGCCATCAGCGCTGTTTGGACACCGTGCGGCTGCCGCACTAGCAGTAGCAGCGCCGTCGCCGCGGAACGCGACAGCTCTTCTGGCTGTCCCCTTCCTCCCACCTCCCCTGGCCGCGGCGGTGGCTCTGTCCTCCCTGGCCTCTCTCCGAGGAGGAGCACATCAAGGTCAACCACGCCACCTGCACTGTCTAGCTACATGTACGACAACGCCACCGGTTCGCCGGCCTGCGCGTGGTGTGCCCTCGACCACTCTGCATCGACGCCGACTCCGACTACGACGAGCGCACTCTGTGGGTGGCCCACGCACAGCGCAGCCATCATGGCCACCGAGACGACGACCCGCTGCGTGTCTCTACTGCACCGTGCCACCGTACACTCCCTTGAGTGCGCTGCGTCTCCATCCATCTGTGCTTCACCTAGAGGAACACCTGGAGCAGCCATCTGCCCGTCCGCGTCGCCGACGTAGGCGCCACCGCGGCCTATCCAGCGACCACGTCTGCCCAGCCACCCGCGATGGCTATGCCAACGTGTCCCCTACATGGAGTTCCCCGAGGTGCTGGTGGCGTTTGCCGTGTGAGAGCACTGCCTGACGTATTGTGACACTGTCGGCCCCAAGTGCGAGAGGTACAAGTTCGGCGCCTCCGAGCAGTTCTGGCTTCAGGGGTCACGATTACAACGCTGACCTCTTATCGCATCAGCATCGGTTTACTCCAGTTCGATCGATGAGTGTTTCACCCTGCCGATTCAATTCCAATTGGTTGTCTTTTCTGACAAGATGTAAAACATGTAATATCGGACTAGTGGGCAGGCGAGGTTCAAGATTTGTTGACGTTCTACACTGTAGTACATTGTTTTGGTTAACGATGGTTGTTGGCTTTACCAAGCCTTTAATTTTAGCTATTATATTTCCTCTGCATCCCCTGTGTATGATGCATCGGTGTCTTCGTGGGTGATTACGGTTTAGACTTTCCAGAGCTCAGTTGCAGCAATACTGCCTGCGCTTAGTGTCTATGTGTCACCGTTTCGCTCATCATTTGAATTCCTAGATGTAGATCCAATCTAGGTGAATTCATATATTGCACGCTTGCCTCGAGCCCTCGAAGATGTGATGTCTTCAAATGTTCGTTGCGTGATTCACATCCTAACTAATATTCTGTCTACTTCCTACTATATTTAGAGAATGCCACAATGTATCAGATGTATGAAACTCTGAATCCTCGGTTTTGAAAGCTGAAAATACAGGTTGGATTTCTAACAAATCCCACGTAGAAATTTTATAACCTAGTCGAAGTTTTCAAATTTACCAAGAGGAAGTTAAATGTTTGAGGCCAGGCAATACGTTTTGAACACAGCACACGCATGACGTGGTGAGCTCCCAAGATAATATGTTTGCTATTATAAGTTAGTACAGTGTACTAGTAGTATCGTAGTTATCAATCGATAAACAAATTAAACTAGCACTGTAAAAGCCAGGCGATAGGAACATTCGCACGGTAATTTGAACATTTGATTAGGGCACTACTTTCTTTTAGTTTAGCGCATCTACAACTGGAACTATTACTACGTATTTAGTAGTAATATAAACTTTTACTACACGTTGCCAATGTGACATTGGCATATTGCTCAAATATGATTTTAGACAACATTGATTATTTGGGGAAACTAAATACTACAACAGCAAACAATAGATTAATTGAGGCACACATTGTAGAAACAAAAATAGTAAGAAACAATAGACTAATTGAGCCACATATTGTAGAAGCAAATACAGTAAGAAACATGAACTTCAGATTTTATTATCATGTGGGGATGCTCCTTTTGCTCCTCACAACATCTGATCATTCATCCAAAGTTCCAAATACCTAATTATGCATCCAAAGTTGCTAGTTCCAAATACCTTCTGGTCTGATATTTCCTATTCGAACCAACAAGCAGACGAACAAAGAAGCTATATCCAAATGCAAATTAGTGTATCATACTACGAACTGATTCATCTGAATGTCCTATTCGAACGAACAAGTAGATAAACAAAGTAACTATACCCAAATGCAAATCAGAGTATGAGACTATAAACCGATTATTAGAATCAACAAGTACATGAACAAATGAACTCTACCGAAAAGCAAATCACACAGACCAATCAGACTACGAACTGATTTCATCATAAGTTTCTATCAAAAAATCAGGCAAACAAACAAGCAGACTAACGAACCTATTTCATCATAAGTTCCTATTCCAAACAATAAGAAAATAAAAGAGATACTAGGAACTGTCGGATTAATTCTTCCCAATAACAAAGTTATTCGAACCAACAAGTAGCTGGATGAGATAATAGGAATAGTTGATTTTCACAATACTCTTCATGCACCTTTCTGTCTAGTTTATATGATCTTTCGTATGAACTCTGAAATTTGTATCATGCATCAGTCTATATGAAATGGTGTTTAAATTATTATTTGGTACATCATGGTAAAATGCATGCATATTAGGTGGAATTGATAGCGAAGCCATGTCTGTGCGGAGAGTAAATGACTTTGCATGGGAAATGGTTAGGGAAACAATGGTTGTGTTGTATGTTGCAACTTGGGTTCTGAATAAGGAGAAGAGAGAGAGTGGGGGAGGAGAGGAGAGGCGGCGGCGAGGGTTTCAGATGATTGGAAGGAAGAGAGCCCAATTGCCCTAATGCTCTTGGCACTATATATAGAAAATAACAATTTACAAGCATCCGCTTGGTGGGGATGAGATTTACATATCACTCTGATGACACTAGTTGGACCTCTAGGGGACTTGGCCCATATAAATATGAGCATCCCCAACATTGTATGTATACCTGCCATTAGGGAGGGTATGGTCAAATCCACTTATTCACTCCCAAATCTATATTATCATTATTCAATTTTCACTCACCCAATCTTATCCATACCCATAGGATAATAACCAATTTTATCCGTACTTTTTGTTTTAAGTTGAACTACTAGTTTCTATTAATATTTTACACATATACTTGCTATATATAGGGCTAGGGCTCCATATCAAAGCTGAATCCCTGTATTGTGACTATCATATTAACATAAAAACACCTGAATAAGAGTACATCTACAGTAACACCTCTAGGAGTTTCTAGAGAATATATTGAATATATTTTGCCCTTAATTTAGCTTAGGCATGGCATGTACGACGACGGCCCAAAACTATACGATGGCCCTGATATGATATCCAATATTATAAATGTATGCATAAGTACATGCTTCTTGATCACCTCCTTCTCCATCAGCAAACGATGATGGAGAACCCTACAACAACTACGAGGAGCTGTGCGAGGCACTCCACCAGTACTACACTGCGACGCTGAGGGCATCAAAGATTGGCAAGCGAAGAGTGGACTGTGGAGGGGGTGGGTGGGTGGTGTGCAGCCCGCCAGCAACGGGGGTGGCTGTTGGGAGGGTTGAGAGGAAGAAGAACAATGTGCGCTAGTACCCGTTCGAGCGCACCAGTGCTAATAAAGAGGGCCGTTGGTGGAGTGGTGGTGGCGACTGACGGCAAGCCATACAAGAGGAGGGTTTCCCTGGGCGCCGGTCATCATCGCCGTCGCAGCGAGCCTGCCCCCTGTTTCATTGGGATGCCTCCATCCGATCAGCTTCATTATTACGGTGCGTGCATATGGCGCCATGGCGGCCATGTCATGCGCTCGTGTGCGCTTGTCGCTCGATCATGTGGTCCTCCCTTGCCCGTTGTCTCGCGCCGGCCGCCTCGTCACCACTGGCCGTTTGATCCATCGTACATGCATGAATGCACATGCATGCATCTTTGTATGGGCATTGGGCAGCACACTAACAACGTATATACGGACAGTCATGCATGCACCCTTGCACAAGGCAGCTGCCAACTGCATTTCATCTACTTCGTCAACCGACGGTCCGACCACGATCGGTCACACACACAGACACACACACACACCCGTATTAATTGGTCGTACATGCCATGGATGGGCCATTCCCCTCCGTTATGCCGCCAGCAACCCAGACACTTGCGTACTTCTACCGGAAGGCATGAAAATTGCCACCGAGTACTGCACGCATATCTTCTCCAGCCAACAGGCAGCTGATGTACCACACCTCCTCAAGCTGCAGTACCTAATGGCTAATGCACGCGTGCATGCAAACAATGCAATGCCATGTATAGAAAAGTGGGTATTATTTATTAATTACTAGGTTACAAGGAGAGACAAAACTTTGCATTGCCAATGCCACATATATGACATCAAGTTTATATTTGTGGACACATGGTCGTCATTCAAAAAAAACATACTTACATTTGTGCATGGAGTATCGGATTATTAGGTCTCTCCATCTACAATAATGCGGAGGCTAGTTGAAGCCGGAGCTGACCTCGTGATAGTTATGTCTATTGTCCTGCTTGATTGATCACCAAAATGTGTGGATAACTTGTCGTCCGTAGTACCCCTGTTAATCAGCTCAGGTGGTGGTTTAGGATCCGGTAATAAACTCGTGCTTTCAAAGTTCAGGAATGCGACTACATCTGACATGGTGGGGCGGTCTGCTGGATCTTCCTGAGCACACAAAAGTGCCACATGAGCACATCTCACTACCTCAGCAATTTCATACCACTCGCTCAACAATGGGTCAACCAGCTCATGTAGCCTTCCATCATTCCATAGTTGCCATGCCTGATACAATTTTCAGTTCATTATCCACAAACATTTTTTTACTGAAACGAATTAGGAGAGCTACCAATTATATTAAAAAAGAGAATACCTAGACTGGCTACAAACATTGTCTTGTAGTATACAGTTAAAGTTAAACTTGTCCAGTGAGTGTTAACAGTATATATATGGTGCAAAGCATGCATAGTAAATGATTAGTGCTTGAATGCATGTACTCACATATCGTACGAGGTTGCCAACAGTGTCTCCCTGCTCCTCTAGTATGGTGTTCTTCCACCCACTAATGATCACGAGAACCAATACCCCAAAGCCAAATATGTCTATCTTCACTGAATAAAGGCCACGAGATGCATACTCTGGCGCTATGTAGCCGCTGGACATAGATACCAAAATGTGACATTATTATCACATTGGATCACAATTATTGTTGTTCAATATGTCTGATTTTTAATGGATCTTACCTGGTTCCCACTATCCTAATTGTACGGCCTTCTGCTATATCTGAACTTAGTGTTCTAGCTGATCCAAAATCAGCTATCTTTGGGTTCATATCTTGATCTAAGAGGACGTTATTTGGCTTCAAGTCCCCATGTATGATCCATAAAAGCGAGCGCTTGTGCATGTAAAGAAGCCCCTCAGCTAACCCTTTAATAATCTGCAGCCGCTTATACCAATTTAGCAATGCCCCCTTTGTTTTATCTGCAGAATGATTAAACAAGAAATAAGTTAATCATCGTACTAAAGCATTAGCCAAGAGAAATTGTGGTACCATTGCCCTAAAGTTCTAGATTTTCTGTTGGTAAGAGGAGAAATGGATCGACAAAATAGAAAACACATCCTAGAAAAAAAATGTTTAATGGGAAACATACCAAAGATGATGCGGTCTAAGCTACCATTGTGTATGAACTCATACACCAGAAGCCTTTCTTTTCCATGTACGCACCAACCTAGTAACCTAACTAGATTGATATGTTGAAGACTCGCAAGTTGCAATTCACTATTGAAATCAAATATTGTTGCACGCTCATCTAATCTTTTGATGGCAACCATCATTCCATTGGTCAACTGGCCCTGCAATTGTTGATGATAGAAGAGTTAATAAGTTGTTGCCATGCATTCTCATAACAAATAATCAGCTTTTTAAGCCAGGTTGGCCGACCCCAACTCCAGCTCCAACACTATAAAACACACGGCTTCAACATCTATCCGATTGTCGTTTTCAAAAAAAAAAAAAACCTTCTATCCTATTGTCAGCCAATTGTTTTCAAATGCTTGTGCGGTACCATTTTATCCATGTTTGGTTGCCCACGAAGGTTATGCAGCTTTTTATAGTGCTCTAATTAGACCCAATGCAGCATTAGCTAGTATGCAGATTTGGTTGTATTAGTCAATACAAATTTGCAGAAGCTAATAATGGGCACACAAGAATAAAAGGGAAATATATTGATCTCCCTATCTCTACCAGAAACATGACACCTCTAGTAAAACCTCTAGTAAAACATGGAGTTTATATCATGGAACAACATAAACAATCGAACACAATTTTACCAAATGCAACATGTCTATGATAACGGAACACCAAGATACTGCACATATTTATGTTGACTTGGTCTGTGTTTCATAAGGCCTAATATAGGCTAATACTAATGCAACCAACCAATCACACCATAGAATAGCACACAATACTACATAGTGCAGGTTTCTATCACAATTACTCCCTCCTTAGTTTGTGTTGAGTTCAGGTTTCTATCACAATTACTCCCTCCTTTCCAAAACATGAATTAACTTCTGGCTATGTTCCTTGACAAACACTTGTCTAGACACATTGGTAGAAGCTGATTTATATTAGAACAAATAAAGTGAGTAGATGTTAATTACTCATATATAGTTTATTTCTCAATGTTTCTATTGATAATTACCTTGTAAACTGTACCAAATCCACCCCTTCCAACAATTCTATCCCTTGAAAAATTGTCTGTGCCATCCAAAATCTGAAAGAAATCAAAACTTTTGAATCCTGGGCAGCTCAATTCTGTATGTGTACAAAGCTTCACCAACTCATCCACATCCATGGCTCTTTGTTCTTGCGATTTCACTATCCCTGAATTGTTGGATATTATCATTATGTCACAAAAGAAGTTCACATCTAATATTGCTGCCACTGAATAAACTTTTTGTTACCTTAACTAGTGTCTTCATGGTTTGCAGGACAGTATTGTTGTTATATGGGTATAAATATCTCAAGAAAATGACACGAAAACAACTGAAAAGGGACTAGTAGACTGACATTTTTATATATGGTGATCTTGTTTTTACTTAGTCAAGCGTGAAAATGTATAATATGTTAAGGTGCTACAAATCCAATAACAAGCTCTAACAATTTATTTCCCTCCCAATCCAATGGGATCCAGAGTTCGTACTTATCGAAACAAAGTCAAACACTTTGGTGCTCACTGTGTTCCTTTTTCCCATGGGCTCAAAATTAAATTAATGAGCGCATTAACTAAATTGTTGTCGAAACAAGTCATACAAATATTACTTTTCCCAGCCGTAACATAGTTGCAAGCAGGAGCAATAGAGTTAATTAGCTCGACAAATGGTAGAAACTTTGTACAAGTAAGTACCTCCTAACATTTCTTCCTCAACTTTACAAGGTACAGCAGCCGCTGCTTGAGAATTTATTTCATTGAGGTCCACAACTCTTCTTGATGTCCTAAGAATATGAATATTTGGTGTTCTTATTTCAATTCTGAAAAAAATGATATAAGCATGAGTTCTACTGATTTTGCAAACAACACTACCATAGAATTGGTCAGCATACATAGGTGTTAATGTAAATTCACGGACAACTTAACTGCCTGTAAATTTATGTTGTGAAGTGCAATATATAATAGACATGCAAATATATGTCTTCTTCAATGTTAAAATGTGTCTATTGCAACCATTTTTCTGCTGGGTATCTTTATAGAAAAATAATCTGGGTCTCCTTATAGAAAATGGAAAAAATGGCCTAAAAATAAAATGATATGCATAACAGATTTACATACCTGTATGTTAGGGGTTCGTTGTTCGTTGTTAGCAGGACTTCCACTTCGTCATTTTAGGAAAGTTAACTATTATTATTTAGATAATTGTTCAAAGACCTCATGAGAGAATGACCTACTATGGTTGAAAAGATGTGCTACAGTTACTAAAGTTTCTTAAATTTTCATAATCAGTTTATCACATATTTATCACTTGGCGATGCATCCACAGTTCAAGTTTTAACATAAATGATGCTAAACAAACTTTGCTTGTCTAATCCTATACTAACTATATATTTGTTTTTGCTGCCTCCACACTAATCCTAACAAGATGCGCTAGAAAAATAGATAAGAAATTCTCATAAAAACAGCACTTGGTGATCAATTTGATAGATTTAATCATATTGATGATAATGCACTAGAAAAAGGAAATAAAACCTAGAAAATGCCAAACACTAAACAGACTACGATCATCATTGAAAATATATAACCATACGATCCAATGTATTGTAATAAATAACCTATTTCTGCCAAAATGGAAAATAGTGTCAAGTAGCCACTACTTCTATATCTAAATTACACACATATACCATTTTGAGAGACTCATAAATCTTCATTTAAAACCCACATATGCCATTACGATAAATAATTAATGTGGGCATTCCCTAAATTTGTGTTGAAATTATCCATGTATGCCAATTATGAAAAAAAAATCTAAAGTAACCAACCACCTAGACTTACATCTTACTTATATATGCCATTATGAAAAAAAACAATATAGGGTAACCTGTAAATTTGCTTCCAAATTACTCACATCTGCCATTGTTAAAAAAAAATTAAGTAACCATAAATCTACTTCTAAATCTATATCTATAGCTTATGAAAAATGCCAAAATACTCATGTATATATATGTTTCTAAATTAATTGCCTTTTTTTTCCATTGCTAATATAGAGAAAACCAACACAAGTTATGAATGCATAATGTGTATCATCATGCTCCATGTAGACCACATATAAATGTATATGGGAAGTGATGAGTGAGCATATCGATTCTGCATAAAACATATATATGGAGGTTCGACGAAAAAAAAGAAGACTATGTGTTAATGGGATGGAATACCCTTTTGTTACAAACTATCCGTACATAATAATATTATATTATGTTAGAATATGACAAAATAGAGAGAAAGCAAAGATAAACAATTTTGATTAGCTGCTAGCCAAAATCTATACATGTACTTCCAAAGTTTCAACACTTGTATGTGTTAATGTACTAACTAATGCAAAAGCGTGGTGATGTGTGCAGGTTAAATAGATTGAAAATCAACAAGATATGGTTAACAATTCTGCAGTGTTCAGGATGGTTGACCTTAAAAATGATTACTTGACAAACATACAATTGTTGTTTTAAGAAACGTATTGAAGAAGGTATCTAACCTTGTATGGAGGTTTGTACAGCTTGCCATCAGACTTGGAACACCCTCTGTGGACTGCCAAACAGGGATAAAACGAAAGCAACCAATATTATTGTTTGATACAGAGAGGCAGATTTTGACCAGCATATATGTGTCGTAAAGCACTTTTACAAATTACAAAAGGCCAATTAGTTTCAAGAAGCATTAAGTCCATACGAAGTTGTCTAACTACTAAGCTGCAAATGTTAATGGACCCCAATTGAGAAACAACCATTCAGAATACAGCTTGAAAGAATTGGTTCAAAGAGACTATGAAACAAAAATAGAAGCCGTGGTAATCAAAAGCTAAACACAGCTACAAAACCATAGCATCATCAAAATTTATAGCGATGATGGAACTGGTGATCAACAAGCCCAAACGCGCGTACCTTAGCCTGACCACGATCATGGGTGGTCTCAACAAGCGCGATGAGCGGGATAAGGCGGATGAACATGTCGATCTCCTTCTCCGCAGCGCGGAGCTCGTCGGCCATCCGAGCGGCGAGGAGCAGGCCGCGGAGGTACCCGCAGTCCTGGCACGCCGTGACGAGCGCGTAGCACCGCCGCAGCGTGCCGCCGAGCTGCTCCAGCGGCCGCCGCGTGGCCTCCCGCCGCATCAGCTCGGCGAGCTCTAGCTCCCGAAGCAGGCCGCCAACGAGCTCCACATGCTGCGCCAGCCTCCGGCACGCGTCCCGGTGGCGCCGCGCCGCCAGCGCGGCCTGCACGACCATGGACACCAGCCCGAGCGCGTCCACGCCGATCAGCTGCGCCACGTTCGAGGCCTCGCCGAGCACGGTCCACAGGCCGCCCGACGAGCTCGCCATCTTTCGCTTCCCGCGTCCTGGACCGCGCCCCGGTCGTCAAGCTGTGGACCTCGTTGCAGCCATTGACGAGCGAAATATTTAGGTGTGGCATACACACACAGGGTGACTAGGTGAGCGTGGACGACGACTTTGACTGCAGCGGGGTTGCGTGGCTTTTCTCTGGATTTCTGATTATACTTTGTTGCATAGAATTCATTTTCTGATTTTTCTCTCCTCTAGTCCACCACCAGATTTTTTTTTCTTTTCCCCTTCTTCACGCTCTGTCCATCTTCTCTGTCTCCAACGAGCTTTGCCCCTCTTATCTGTCTCTCACTTGATTGACAATAAAAAGCTCGTCTTCCGAGGCTTTTTATATGAAAAAAAAGTGGCATAAGCGGGGACGTACACTGGGGTATTTTTTACGAATATTTACCGCTGCGATTTAGTTTTCATGGATAATATCAACGTTTATAATCCTATAACTCATTTGATAAAAAAAAAAAGATATGAATGCATTTGAGCATATGGGCTGCAGGCCCATTTGCATTGACCTTGCGTTAGGATGAAACCATCTACAATCAGCAGGCCCATTTGACTCGCATGATTGTTTTGCATGGAGGCCTGATGATTCAAGCAGGCCGGTTGTCGCCTAGGCCTTCGGTTCAAAAAAAAAAAAAAGAATTTAGCCTCTGTCATACGCTAGCTGTACTGCTCAAATTTTCTCAAGTTAAAGTATGGCTAAATTTATAAAAAAATTAACATCATTTACTTTTTGAAATAATTCTTATGAAAATATGTGTAGGCCTTGTTTAGATTGCGCAAAAAAGTGGAAAATTTTCAACTTTGTAACTGCATGTTTCGTTCGTATGAGGCAAATATTGTCCAATCGTGGACTAACTAGGCTCAATAGATTCGTCTCGTGATTTATAACTAAACTGTGCAATTAGTTATTTTTTTACTTACATTTAATGCTCCATATATGTGGATAAAAACTTGGTGTAATAGAGAGAGTAAAAAAAGTTAGAATCTAAACAAAGCCTAGTGATTCAACGTAAATATTAATATTTTTTAATATATATGTTTGGTCAAAGTTGAAAATATTTGAATCTGCAGTGAGTGACAATGCTTTTTTTAAGATAGACAGAGTATGCTTTAACTATTTTATTTTTATTGTTTATTTATAAATATTAAATTATATATTTTTATTAAAAATCTAACTGGATACACAATAATAAATGAATAGCAAAAAGTTACGTACAAGAAGACATATAACGACCTTAATTTGAAACAAGGGTGGTATTTGTGAAATAAATGATGAAAGATTATACTAGGACTAGTAGGATGCCCGTGCGTTGTTGCGGGTATAAAGTAAAAAATATAAAAGAGTTTATAATGGTCGAAACTATGAATTAGTAGATACATATATATGGATGTAGTAGATCAATTGCGGAGGTTGTATCCATTGACATATATGGTATAGATTATTTGAACTGGCCATCACTCAAATCTGATCTACCCGAATCCCCACCCTTACTATACATGAGGTCATCCCCCTCCCAAAATTCTAGGCGTTTTTCTTCATAAAATTATGTATGTTTCGGAGGACCACATGTAATCCATGTGATATATAGTTTTGCTAGGTTTTTGCTTACAAACTGGTTTTTGCTTAAAAACGGTTTAAATTATCGAAATATATCTATGTGGGGTCTTGTTTTGAAGAGTTTATTGCGAGAAATACTATGGTGCAATTGGATTTTAATTACGATTCTTGGTTTAGGTGCTACGACTTTTTTTCTATTTCAAAAGAAAAAGTTAGTGGGAGATAAATGAGCCTTAGTGGAGGTAACCCCTTTGATGATGTCAGCTGACGTCACTTTTGATGTTTTGACCAATCAGAAGCCAGAGAATTAGTTAGTGAGGGTTAAGATTATAGGAGTTATAGATATGGGCAACGATGGTGGCGAAAGCACAGTGGCGTGGGTGGGTGGGGTGGGGGGGGGTCCGCAGCATTGAGTACATGATGATGTTTAGTTGTATGCGCTAAGAGAAAGGTCTTATTGAGACTAATAATTTTTTTTGACAAAAAAGAGGGACATCTCCAACAGTTTTTATATTTTATTTGGTAAATCTTGTATTTTACCAACTTCTAAAAAGATATATCAAATAAATAAAAGCTCATCTCTAATAATTTGGCATAATCACTTGGCAAACCTAGATTTAACTTACATCCGGAACCCCGAAAGAAAATAAAATTATGTTTAACCCTTCCACCTCTTAAAAACTTATATCGAAAACCATAAGAGAGAAATAAAAATTGTTTTTATACCTTTTCCACCTCTTCTAATAAGAACAGACGCGCGGGCAGAGTCGGCGCGCATATATCTTGGCGATGTCTGAGACTCTTTTTTTACTTGGGATAAATGACAACTGTGATGGAGAACTGTTGAAGAGGGTTTTTTCTGTTTTAACAAAAATAAAAATAAAAATAGCAACATAAGATGAAAAACTGTTAGAGATGCTCTTATAATCGAAACTGCTAGATTAAGGAAATGACTCATCTCCTTCCATGTCACTTTTTATGACGATATATGTAAAGTGTTACTAGAAAACGTTGTTGGAGATCGATGTACCAAAAAAACCTTCTTCGTCCATTGTTATAAAGAAACAAAGGGCTTGTTTGGATCTAACAAACTAACAACTAATTCAATTAGTTGGGTTCTGTGAACTAGTAAACTAGTACTAGTTAAACTTTGGATTAGTCATCAGTTCACCCACTAGTCTATCTATTAGTTCACCTGTTTGGACAACAGGCCTAAAAAAGAAGCAATGGCGTTCATCCGTTTTCATCGATTGCTGTTACAATGTGGCACAAACCACACTCACACTTGCGACTTACCCGTGAATCTATTACACGTCTACAGATTACAGCCGTTAAAAAGGACCACGTGTGAGTGTAAACTGGTGAGCAGAGACAGTAGAGTCATACGGAGTACGAACACGTCTCCAATCTCCCACTGGCACGCTAAGTAAAGACGAGGCGGTTCCATATGCTTCTTCAAGTCATTCGGTAAGAGTGATTTCAAAACACAACCACCTGTCATCACGTTGCTTGCATTTCCTGCAAAAATGTAAGAAAGAAATATTTAATCGTAATACTTATTGTTGGCCTTGCTCAAAACATTGCTCAAACAATTAAAAAAACATTGTTTCTTTGGAAACACATCTAATAGTACTATATTCTCGGGTCATAAATAATCGATACTTTAAAGGTCCTATATAATGTAACTTTTTTCAGACTTTGACTAACACTGCAATCAATTTCATAATATTTATTTTAACTAATAAGTTGCTTTTCTTGTCCATTAAATTATGTATTTAGACTTAATTTGACTAACAACCAGTCTCATAATATTAATTTAATCTAATAAATTGGTTTTCTTGTTTACATGTGTCAGAAATTATGATTTTTCATGAATTATTACTAGTTCAAGACGCAAGCATGAATATGCGCATACCTGTTTACGGCTTCCCATCCGAGCGGCTGCAATCCAGGCACAAGCCTTTGAAGGATGCTAGTCATAAGCCTGTCCCGCTGTTCTACCGTCACGTACTCCGCCTCGCCAAACGGCATTTGCATCCTGACGGCGGCAACCTCGACAACGACGTCGGATAGGCGTCCCACGCTCTCGATGCACACCTCGTCGGCGTAGCAGCAGCCTCACTCGAACACCCGGAGCCTCGGTGCGCGCAGGCGGAAGGACGAGTACTTGGTGAACCTCTTTTGGTACATCGAGGGAGGCCAGCGGAGTGTCCCGTGCCCTGATGATAGCACCGGTTTAGTCCAGCTACAAAGATGGCTCGACATGTGAAACGTGCTCAGCTCGTCGACGAGCACGACGATGGCGGCCATCAGTAGGCTCACATCGGTGATGCGGAGGTGTTTGAGGCGAGGCATGGCGCGCAACGTGATGGCGAGGCTGCCACTGCCAGCGAGCATGCACTCGCCGATATGCAGGTCCTCCAGCGACGGCAACACGGTGGCGACGAGGGCTTCCTCACGGAGCATGACCATCTGGCCCACTAGCGTCAGGGACCGGAGAGTGTCGACGGCGGAGCCGTGGATGTGCGCCGGCAGCCGCACGGTGTACCGGTTCGGCCGCACCTCGAGCTCGGTCGTCGCCGGCGGCAGCTGGATGGACCAGCAGCCGTCGTCATCGTTGCTGGGTAGTGATCCCCAGTCGTGCTGGAGGTTGAGAACCAGCTTGGCCGCGTTGGCGAGCGCGATGAATTCGTCGGCGTACTGGCAATCCATGGCCACTTCCTTTTTGTAGAACAGATGGAGCGTCTTGACAGGGTGGCTGCCCCTGTCGCGGCACCGGCGGCGGAGCGTCCGTGCCATGCTCTGGACGCGCTGCTCCGTCCGTGCCATGCTCTGCACGCGCTGCTCCTCCTACTCGCTCAGCGTGGCCCTGAACGACATCGTGAAAGTTGAGGAAGGACAGGTGGAAGGAAAGGTCTGGGAGTTGAGCGACGAGACGCTCCCACTGCCTTGACACGGACGCGGTTTGCACGGCGCGCCAGTAAGGGAGCAGGGAGAGGATTCTGACGAGGACGTCGTCCGGCAACTCGCTGAGATGGTCCTTCTTCTCTCCTGGGAAATCTTTGTCTGCTGCTGCTGTCTTCTTCTCAGGCGCCGCCGTCATCTTTTGGTACGACATGCAAAGGGCTATTACAGACTCTGTTGTTGTACGTATACGTATATGTCAATATATATAGGCAACCAGGACTCAAATCCTTGCAGGTCTGCACGAGTCCAACCAGAATTCTCCAACCAAACCATCGTACACGTCAGAAACCGATCCTAGTCGTGTACTCGTGTCGGATTCGATTGGAGTCCACATCACCGTGGTGAGCAATTTAGCAATGGCCTCCATCTCCATGGCTCCATGAGGCTGGAGGCTGCTCTTGCCCCACGACGAGCTTGCAGTGGAGCAGGTGCCGGCGCTCCCACTCGCGCGGCCCGGCGTCCGCGGACTGCTCTGCTCGCGCCGCCGCCGTTTCTCAACAGAACGAAATGTCGCGCCTAGTTTGGCGGCAGCAACCAGCGACGTCGTCACGACGTGCCGTGACCACAGACAAGAGTTCACGTGACATGAAAAGTAAGGGAAGCAGTCCACAAACAAGAGTCAAGCTAAACCTCAACAAACTAAAGAGTTGAAGATGATACATAGATGCTAGAAGTGCAAAGGATTAAGACGAGCACAAGGCTAAGATATACAGAAAAGCTATTCGATCGGTGCTCCGGTTTTTCTCAAGCCCTCAGCACTCGAATTTGACAGTTGACACCATCCAATCCGCACGCCGGCTGCTCTGCCTCTGTCCTACTCCCATCTGATGATGTGATCACTTGGTTCCATGTAAAATTTAGTATTCAGGATTGTTGGCTAAGGGTTTGATGGTTGTGTGCAATGTTTGTGCGTCAACAACATTGACTAAGATATCACTATATCAGCAATGAAGATGCAACTTCTTTTCCTTGACATTGACATGGAAAGTTGGTGATTAACCATTGGATATTAGAGGTGAAATCCAAAAACAAAACACAGTAAGAGTAATGTAAAATATCACACACAATATGCTCCTAGTATTTTATATTTCTGCATAAACCGGACTAAAGCCCATAACATTTCTAGTTCTCCATGTTCTGTTATATATTAATTTGAGTCTACGTTTGAGGTCTCTGGGTCTACAATGATGCGGACTCTAGTTGACACAGGAGCTGAACTTGTGACTGTTATGTCTATGGTCCTGCTTGACTGGCTCACATATTTCGATAACTTGTCACTAGTAGCGCATCCCTTATACAGCTCAGACGGCTGCTTAGGATCTGGTAATAAACTTATGTTTTGAAAGTTCAAGAGTGAGACAACATCCGACATGGTTGGGCGATCTGCTGGTTCCTCCTGAGCGCAGAGTAGTGCCACTTGAGCGTAGTGCATTACCTCAGCAAGTTCAAATTCATCCCCCAATATTGGATCGACAAGCTCATGTAGCCTTCCATCATTCCAAAGATGCCATGCCTGAAATATTTTCTTCAATTTGTTTAATGCCAACAATATTGTACTGTAATACAGATTCATAAATGGTGGAGAAAGATTTTGCACAAATATGTAGAGGAGAAAGCAACAGCTACTATTCAACTTTTTTGAAATGCCATATTTACTCACATCTCGTACGAGGGTACCAACAGAATCTCCTTGCTGCTCCAGTATGGTATTCTTTCGCCCACTGATGATCACCAAAGTGATCACCCCAAAAACTAAACACATCTGTCTTTAGTGAGTATACACCTCGAGACATGTACTCAGGAGCTTTGTAACCACTTCATAAACGACAAAAGTGAGAAGGGAGACATTAACACATTGAACACTATTGTTGGCTTGTTGCACAGCCTTAGAATTGAAATTGTGTGTATCTTACCTAGTCCCCACAACTCTGCTTGTACGCTCTTCCGCGGAATCTGAACTCAGAGTTCTAGCTGATCCAAAGTCACTAATCTTTGGTTTCATGTCATGATGTAAGAGAATGTTTGTGGGTTTCAAATCTCTATGGACAATCCATAACTTGGACTGCTTGTGAAGGTAAACAAGTCCTTCAGCTAACCCTTTGATTATATTGATTCGCTTAGACCAGTCTAGCAACAACCCCATTTTTTTGTCTACAAAATGTGCAAATAACAATTGAAATTTAGTTTAAAATGAAATCACAGTTCACACAACTGCTAATCAAAATGATAATAGCTTCATATTAACTGACAACAAACCAAGAAAGAAGATATGGGTGGAATCTTTAGAAAGAGATCAACAAACATAAATATGAAAATAAATTCCATGCAGCAAGCTAAGGAAGACATTGAGCAGGGTAAGAGAGTCTTAATCCACTGCCATAAACCTCATCCTGTAAGTCTTGCTTGTGTGCTTTTTTTTTTTTTGGTGTTGTGGGGACATATTACCAGGTGAATTGTGATGTGCTCCTGCGGCCATGCCCATGGGTGTACCCCTATAAGATGTTTAAACTTTGTTTCCCCTCTTAATCAAAAGGCAGAGCTCCTACCACTTATGACATGTTCAGAAAAAATACAAGTATGTGAAAGCATAATGTAAAAATAACAAGGGTCATAGGGAAAACATACCAAAGATGAAATGGTGCAGGCTACCCTTGTGCATGAACTCATACGCTAGAATCCTTTCTTTCCCATGGATGCACCACCCCAAACATCTAACTAGATTGGTATGATTAAGCCTCGCAAGCAAAAATTCACTGCTGAAATCAAACATTGTAGCGTGTTCATCCATCCTTTTGATGGCAATCATGGATCCATCAGGCAATTGACCCTGCAATCATTATTGTTAGATAGACTTTAAACAACATTTTTCAATACAAAGACCGCACCACATTTGAAAGACAAGGAAGATAAACATTCACTTCATTAGTTCCTTTCTGTTTTGGGTTATAAATTATAATTACCTTGTAAACAGTTGCAAAACCACCACACCCGACATTTCTACTTTCTGAGAAATTGTCTGTAGCATCAATAATCTGAAAGAATTCAAACCTTCTGAATCCTGAGCAACTCTCTTGGGTACGGATACAAAGCTTCAACAATTCTTCACTGTCCAGACTTTTCTGTTCTCTCAAGACCAGTGCTCCTGAATCAAGGTTAAACTATCCATGTTAAATTTAGAATCATAACAGTTATTGATATGGCTAAATGAAAACAAAAATAGCATGAAAATGATCAAGTTTCTGTGATAGATCACTAAATCAACATATTGGAAGTCTTTTAAAGTGTGGTTACAGAACTTTCTCAAAAAAAATGTGGTTACAGAAATAACATTTTTTCTTTGAATAGGAACTATTTAGAGTAGAATTTTATGAAAGAATATGCAATTTGTGTCTTACAGATATCTAGTAACACTAGTAGCTTAATATTCTCCCCATGAGTCAAGCCAATTTAAATTTTTTATAGGGTATGAAATCTCAATTGTGTGTGATATACAGAAGCCGTATAAAAGATACTCCTGTGTACACCCTTTTTTTTATTTATTCTTGTTGCTATATGTATAAGAGCATGAGTAGCATAGTATTAAAAGTTATGCATACAAAAATAATTTGGTGATTCTTGGAGAAAAAACAATTTGATTTATGTTTTATTTCTTTGGTTGAATCTACATTTCTAAAAAACTAGGTATATTACAATGGCAACTACAATGGCAACTGTCCACCTGCTAATGGTTGTTTTTCAACACTGCAAACTTGAGTGGCTCCTTGAATGTGTATCCTGGTGAAGTCTGAAACACTTCCTGAAAACCTGATCGTTGATAAAGATCATTATTATGCCAAAACCATCAATAATATCAATAGTTTGAAAAAGATGGAAAATTCAATACTAGTAAGTGTGTGCAAGAAAACAGCTGGTTGTTCAGTTACATAATTAGAGGTTCACACAGATTTGTTTTGAAGTAAAAGAAAATACTTGTTGCTCTATGGATAAGATGCTAGAAATTTTTGTGGAGATATTAATTTTTTCAGACAAATGAATTCGTAATCCAATTGAAACTGACTAATTGCTATACAATAACAGAAATGATTTTTCAGAACTCTAAGTTCTAGAAATGTTTTTTTTTCAGAATGTATGATCTAAAATTAGTTATTAGTCATTAATCAGCGAAATATGATCAGCAGTTTTTTAATTGCGCATCTCTTGAGTTTCACTTAGGATGCAAATTTAAGTAAAAGAAATGAAATGATACCCCTCCATTTTTTTTACATGTGTTAGCTTTGTCCGAAGTCAAATATTTTCATTTTTTACCATCGATTTTAAGAAATCTATGCAATTTCCCTAAACGTAAATTATATATTATGAGAGTATTTGCTATAGTGAATCTAAAAACATAAATCTTATGTTGCTAACATGTACAATTTTTTTCAAAATATGGTCAAAGTTTGAAATATTTGGCTTAGGATAAACCTAATATAACATATAAAAAAAAATGGAGGAAGTATAAAATTTGGGATTTAGGCATGATATAGTTTGGCTAACACATGAGAAATCACTTGTTCAGCAATCCACTACATTAAAAATAATCTAACCTGAGATGATGGTTTGAGCTGTTCGTGATTAGATCTGGTACTCCCTCGACAGTCTGCTGGACAATGATAGAAAACTTGATGAATGTGCTATGGAACAGTTAAAATTTACAAATGATACAGACGTGGGATGTCTAATTGAGTGATTGAACAGTAAGACATGTTTTTAGGATTGCTTTCAGAAAAATAATGCTACAGAAAAGTATGGGAGATTTGATCAGTTGATTAACAAACAGTTAATACAAGCTGCTCCATTTGCAGACACAAAAATTGGACTCCAATTCGCACGCAAACAAAGGAGAATTTGGGATAGGAGTACAGGTCAAAGAAATCCCCTTCAAATCAGTTCTTCTCAAATCAAGAACCTACCGCAAAAGTATTGATCAGCAAGGTAAAACACGCATACCTTGGCCCCGCGATCATGTGTAGTGTCCACGAGCGCGATAAGCGGGACGAGGCGGATGAACATGTCGATCTCCTGCTCCACGGCGCGGAGCTCTTCGGCCATCCGGGCGCCGAGGAACAGGCCGCGGAGGTACCCGCAGTCCTGGCACGCCGTGACGAGCGCGTAGCACCGCCGCAGGGCGTCACGGAGCTGCTCGAGGGGCCGCCGCGTGGCCTCCCGCCGCATCAGCTCGGCGAGCTCCAGCTCCCGCAGCAGGCCGCCGACGACCTCCACGTGCTGCGCCAGGCGCCGGCACGCGTCGCGGTGGCGGCGCGCCGCCAGCGCGGCCTGCACGACCATGGACACCAGCCCGAGCGCGTCCACGCCGACCAGCTGCGCCACGTTGGAGGCCTGCCCGAGCACGGTCCACAGGCCGCTCGAGCTGTCCAACGGGCTCGCCATGGCCGCTTAGTGCCGAGCTCACCACCGCCTCTCCTGCTCCGGACCTGGTAGCCGCCGTTGACGAGCCCAATTATATGGGCAAGGTGAGCAGGTGACTCTGGACAACGACTTCGACTAAGCGTTGAATTTCTCGCGCGAGGTCAGGTTTTTCGCTGTTCACAAGAGGCTGAGCTCGTTTTGGATCTTGTGCTGACTGGGCGATTTTAACCCTTTTAAAAAAAGCCAAAAAAAAATAAAAAAGACAAGGCAAAACACCAAAACGAGCTCTAGCAGAGCCTACATCGAGGTGAAGTAAAACAAAATAAATACTGTAAAATTCTCAAAGTAATAAATAACAATATTTACACTAAGATTTTGGAACAAATTATTTACACAAAGAGAAAAACAGTGTTCTTAAAATCTGAAACTTCTGGATTCTCTGTTTTAAAATGTTGTTGAACATTTCAAGTCCCCGGCTCCACAATGATGCAGACCATAGTTGATACTGAAGCTGAGCTTGTGATGGTTATGTTTATATATGGTTCTACTTGACTGATTAACATATGTCAATAATTTGTCACCAGTAGCACCACCACCACTAATCAATTCAGACGGCTGCTTAGGATACGGCAATAAGCTTATGCTTTCAAAGTTTAGGAGTGCAATAACGTCTGAAATGGTGCTTAGGCGTTGGTTGTCACGTTTGTCATGGAGCAATAAGCTTATGCTGTTTGTCTCGCCCGAGGAAAAACCGAACCGCCGGCACGTACGTCTCGCCCGCGGGATCGGTCCACCACAAGGAGCCCGACGGCCAAAAAAACTAAAACCAACCAACCCGAGCCCGTGTTCCAATTCCAACACCGCCCACCACTTCCCTCACCCTCCGGGATCGGTCGCTACCAACCGGACAGACCCACCACTAGCCAGGCTGGTGTTTGGTCGCTACAGCTCCTGGTCGACCGTGTCGTCGACGTGTACCACCTGAATTAATTAATTATAATAATTTGGCTGATGTATGTTGTTTCTATATATGTCAAAATCACTTATGCTAGAAATAATGATATTATTTTCACAAACGTGTGGTCATGACGTTTTCATGTTAGTGATTGATTTGGCTAATACGTTGCCATGTAAATGAACATATACGTTCCATGTTAATTGATTTGGCTAATACGTTGCCATGTTAATTAATGAACATATACGTTCCATGTTAATTGATTTGGCTAATACGTTGCCTTGTTAATGAACATACCCTCTCTTTAAATGCTGGACCGCGTGCATGCATATTGTTTTTGTTCCTGCCCTCCTCTGAACATACAGCTCTGATTAGGTAGACGAAGAACATGGGTGGCAGTGGCAGTTGCGCCGCTCTAGCGTGCAAGATGTCCATATTATTCGTCATGCTCTTTGGATGCGTCACTTCACGAGTACAATGTAAGCTTGCGTACGCTCAATAATCATATCATCATTTATTAAGTTTATACATATATAGTACTCCCTCCGTCGTAGAATTATGGTCGTTTTGGATGTACGTGCTATAAATTTGACTTAATTTAGAAAATATGTATAATATTTATATCTTCAAATAAATTTGTTAAAAAACTAGTTTCAAAGATCTTTCTAGTGATATATATAAATTATGATACTAATTGATGATATTTATTATTTATAAAAATGCTGGTAAATATTCCTCTAGAAACGAAAGCGGTGAAAATTATGAGACAGAGGGAGTACATATGTAGCGTCGGACCGATGAATGCAAATTTATGTTATGATTAATTATGTAATATAGGTCGCCCTCAAGGACCGGAGCCCGTAACGATAGGAGGGATCAGCAGCTATCCAAATCCAAGTAGTCCTGCAAAGACAGGTCCTAATCCTACTGGAGTCGGACCCTCATTTGGTGAGAGCAAATTAAACCTCACATTTTGCATCATGCCAAAGGTTTGCGTGTATCCGCACCCTTGCTTTTGTTGCGTGGTGCCTAAAAAATGTTATGTATCGCCAGAGGAATGTAGGGCGAACTGCCTCAACTGTAACCCTAAATGCCCAGCTCAAACAACTTGAGAAGGTCAACCAATGCTTCCTGCAACATTTGTACTGTTCACTACTACATGAGTTTGTGTTCCCAAAAAAAAAATACTACATGAGTTTGTGAACTAATTCCGGCTTCTCCAATCCTTGTTTGAAAAAAAAAGATTCGGAATGTGACATCTATCTCGACTGCTTATTTATCAAAATTTTGCATAATGGATGTGTGTTAATCGTGTGATATATACTATCATATTTGATTTGAGACGCGCGAGCCACGAGAATGGTTGGAGCCTAGCCCAAAAAATTTGACGTTGACGACAGTGGATGCAGTACGGGACCTCTTGCGGCACGGGGTCTGGATCTTGCTTCGACAGCCACATATTGAGTCATGATAGGCAGATTCGATCGGCCCCCGCTATCCTTTCTTTCCCATGGATTCACCACCCCAAAAATCTAACTAGATTCATTGGTATGCTGAAGACTCGCAAGAAATTCACTTCTGAAATCAAACACTGTAGCATGTACATCCATTCTTTTGATGGCAATCAACGGATCTATCAGGCAACTGACCCTGCAATGATTAATTAGGTCTACTAAACAACATTTCAAGAATATAAAAGAGTGAAATGCGCTATGGGTCCTTAAACTTTTCTCCACTTCTCACCTAGGTCCAGGTACTTTTTTTTCGCTCATCTGGGTCCATGAACTTTTTTCCACTTCTCATCTAGGTCCAGCTACCTTTTTTTCGCTCATCTACGCCCATAAACTTTTTTCCACTTCTCAACTAGGTCAACAACAGGTCATGTGTTTTTTTAAAAAAATATCATAGACTGGTTGAAACTTTGAAAAAATTGTATAAATTTAAATAAAAATCATAAAAAGGGAAATTGAGTTTTGTTAGACTCCACATGAATAGATCTATGCAACAGATATATAATATGACATGCTTTAGTTTAAAGTTTTTGCTTTAGATATAGATTTATGTAGACCTATGTGTTTCTATTTTTAATTTATAACTGAGCTCCTATGTTGCAATTATGGTGAAATTTTTATGATAGACTAATCATCATATGCTTAAACTATGATAAAAATGTCAGATTTAATGGAGCATGTATGACCAAGTCAATGATTTTCCTAGTTTTATTCTTGTTTTATAGTTAATAAATAGTCAATTGGAGTCATACATGCTCTATTAAATCTGAAATTTTTACTATAGTTTAAGCATATGATGATTAGTCTATCATAAAAATTTCACCATAGTTGGAGCACAGGAGCTCCAGTTATAAATTAAAAAATGTAAAACACATAGGTTTACATAAATTTATATCTAAAGCAAAAAACTTTAAACTAAAGCATATCATATTATATATCTATTGCATAGATCTATTCATGTGGAGTCTAGCAAAACTGGATTTTCCTTTTTATGATTTTTCTATAATTTTATACAATTTTTCAAAGTTTTAGCCAGTTTATGATTTTTTTTAAAAAAAAACATATGACCTGTTGTGGACCTAGGTGAGAAGTGGGAAAAAGTTTATGGACCCAGATGACCGAAAAAAAGTAGCTATACCTAGATGAGAAGTGGAAAAAGGTTTATGGACCCAGATAAGTGAAAAAAAGTATCTAGACCTAGATGAGAAGTGGAGAAAAGTTTAAGGACCCACAGCGCATTTCACTCAATATAAAAATAGTGCCATATTTGAAAGACAAAGGATAAGCAATCACTCCCATTAGTTAATTTCTGTTTTGGGTTATAATTACCTTGTAAACTGTAGCAAAACCACACCACACGATGTTTCTACTTTCTGAGAAATTGTCTGTAGCATCAATAATCTGGAAGAATTCAAACCTTCTGAATTCTGACTTTTCTGTTCTCTGAAGTCCACTGCTCCTGAATCATGCCTAAGCTATCCATGTTAAATGTAGAATCGCAACACTTACTGATATGGCTAATCAAAAACAAAAATACCATGGAAATGTTCAAGTTTCTTTGGTAGATCATTGAATCAACACGTTGGAAGACTTTTGTAGTGTGGATACCGAGATAACATTTTACTTTGAAAGGAACTATTTAGTGTAGAACTTTATGCAAGAGTATATAATTTGCTTCATACAGATATTTAATAACACTACTAGTAGCTGTACTCTTTCCATGACTCATGCTAATTTCATGTTTTATATGGAATCCTGTGTGGCATACAAAAGTGGTATAAAAGATATAAAAATTAGTGACATGACACTCTTTTTTTTTATATTCCTGTTACAGTATGTTTAAACTATATATTAAAAATTATGTATGTCAAATAATTTAGTGATTCTTGGAGTAAAAACATTATAAAAAATTAGTGACATGTCACTCTTTTTTATTATTCCTGTTACAGTATATTTAAAAATGTGAGTATCAGAGTATATATTAAAAATTATGCATGTCAAATAATTTAGTGATTCTTGGAGCAAAAACATTACCATGTGATTTTAGTATTTGAGTTTTGACTATCTTTTTAATTATTTTTGTTGATTCTACATCCCCAAGAACTAGGAAACTTACAGTGGCGACTGTCTACCTGCTAATGGTTGTTTTGCATCATTGCAAACTTGAGTAGCTCCTTGAATGTGGATTTTGGTGAAGTCCGAAACACTTCTTGGAAATGTCAGTAAAAAAGATGAATAATGTATTCAACAGAATAACAGGTTGCCCGGTTACATAATTAGAGGTTCACTCGGATTTTTTTAAGTAAAAAAAATACTTGTTGCTCTATGAACAGGATGGCGTGTGGATGACAGCAACACTGGATGACGGCTAGGAAATTATGATGACTAAATATGAGCTCATTATAAAACTAATTCGAGAGATGAATTTACAAAGTCTAATTGATCTATGATTAGCACATGTTTATTGTAGCAACATATTTGCTAATTATGGACTAATTAGGTTTAATAGATTCGTCTCGTGAATTAGCCTTCATTTATTCAATTAGTGTTGTAATTAGTCAATATTTAATACTCCTAATTAGTATCTAAACATATGATGTGATAGGAACTAAAATTTAGTCCTAGGGTTTTCACTCCACTAACTAAAGTTTAGTCTGGATCATATCATATTTTTAGATATCAATTAATAGGACTAAATATAAGTTAATTATAAAACTAATTCATGACATGATTTTATTAAGCCTAATTAATCTATAATCAGCATATGTTTACACTGTAGCATCACATTCACTAATCATGGACTAATTTGACTTAATATATTCGTCTCGCCAATTAGCCTTTTATTTATGTAATTAATTTTGTAATTAGTGTATTTTTAATACTTCAAATTAGTGTCTAAACATCTAATGTGACACGGACTAAAGTTTAGTTATGGGGATCCACTAGCTAAAATTTAGTGCACTTACATTGGATGCTTGGATGTCAATTAAGAGAACTAAATATGAGATAATTATAAACTACTTATATAAATCGTAACTAATTCACGAGACAAATTTATTAATCCTAATTAATCAATACTTACCCTATGTTTACTGTAGTATCACATTCACTAACCATGAGCTAATTAGTTTTAATAGATTCGTCTCACAAATTAACATTCATTTATGCAATTAATTTTAAATTAGTCTATATTTAATATTCTTGATTAGTATAAAAATATCTTATGTCACATATGCTAAATTTAGTCTTGGGGATAAAATAAAACACCTTTATATGCTGGACCGCGAGCCTAGTGTTTTTGTTCCTGTCCATTTAACATACAGCTCTGATTAGGTAGACGAAGGTTAAAGTTCAACATGGGTGACAGTGGCAGTTGCGCTCTGGCGTGCAAGATGTTCATATTATTCATCATGCTCTTTGGATGCATCACTTCACGAATACAATGTAATATGCTGAACCACCTATCACGTATATAGGAGTTCACATGTAGCCGGACTGATGAATATAATGCAAATTTATGATGATTATGTAGGTCGCCCTCAACGACTCGAGCCCATAACTACAAGAGGAAACAGCAGCTATCCAAATCCAAATAGTTCTACAAAGACAGGTCCTAATCCTGTTGGGGTCATCCCCTCATTTGGTGAGAGCAAATTAAACCTCACATTTTGCGTCTCGATAAAGGGTTGCGCAGTCCCTCACGCCTGCTTTTGTTGCGTGAGCGTGAATCCTAAAAAATGTTATGTAACGGAGGTGGAATGTAGGGCGAAATGTCTCAACTGCAATCCTAAATGCCCAGCTCAAACAACTTGAGAAGGTCAACCATTGTTTCTTGCAACATTTGTACTGCTCACTACATGAGTCTGTGAACTGATTCCGGCTTCTCCAATCTTTGTTTGAAAAAAAAGTCGGAATATGATATCTCTATCGACTGCTTAGTTATCAAAATTTTGCGTATTGGATGTACCAAATGTGTGTTAATCGTGTGATACACTATCATATTTGAGACGCAGGTCACGAGACGACCTTGACTTTTTCGGTTATTAACACCAGCGGTCCAATTCGCCAATCTCCGAATAATATTTGACTAAGCTTAGAATTTCTTGCGTGTTTTGAGGTTAGTTTTTTTTTTTTTCTGTTGACAAAAGGCTGAGCTCATTTTGAATCGTGTGTTGACTCAGCGGTTCGGACACACTTGTGGTCACGCCTGCTTTCAAATACATGCTCAGCCGCGTTCGCGAAAAAGACTTATCTTGCCGATTTTAACTCTTTTAATAAAAAGCAAAAAATTAATAAGGCAAACGCCAAAATGAGCTTTTTTAAAAAAAATTACATAGTACATTCCTAAATAAATTCAGAAAAATAGAGTACCAGAATACTCGTGGCAAGTCGATTGAGTACTTAAACCCAAGTGAGCAGGTTCCAAACCAAGCTCTAGCAGAGCCTACATCAAGGTGAAGTAAAACAAAATAGTGTGATATTCTCAAAGCAATAAATAATATTATTTACACAAAAATTTCGTTCACAACAAATCATTACACAAAGAGAAACATTCTGGATTCTCCTTTTTTAAATCATTTTGAACATTTCAAGTCTCTGGCTCCACAATGATGCGTACCCTAGTTGATACTGGAGCTGAACTGGTGATGGTTATGTTTATGGTTCTACTCGATTGATTAACATATGTTGATAATTTGTCGCCAGTAGCACCACCGTTAATCAGCTCAGACGGCTATTTAGGATCCGGCAATAAGCTTATGCTTTCAAAGTTTAGGAGTGCAGTAACGTTTGACATGGTGGGGCGATCTGCTGGATCTTCCTGAGCGCAGAGTAGCGCCACTTGAGCATACTGCATTACCTCAGCGAGTTCAAATCCGTCACCTAATATTGGATCTACAAGCTCATGTAGCCTTCCGTCATGACACAACTGCCATGCCTGAAATATATATGTTTAGCGGTCAACAAAGGTTTTATAGTGTAAATCTAAAGTCACATATATGTATGCCAGGTAATATGGAGAGGATGAAAAACTAAGGAAAAATATTCAACATTTTCAGAAGTAAGATCACTCACATCTCTTACGAGGTTACCAACAGTATCTCCTTGATGCTCCAATATGATATTCTTTCGCCCACTGATGACCGCTAAAGCCAACACCCCGAAGCTAAAAACATCAGTCTTGACTGAATAAACGCCTCGAGATGCATACTCTGGAGCTTGGTAACCACTGAATAAACAATCAGGAGAGTGGCATCAGTGCACAAATGTTTTGCACATAGTCCTGTTACAATCAATGTTGTGAATTGCTTACCAAGTTCCCACAATCCTACTTGTACGCCCTTCTGATGCATCTGAACTCAGAGTTACAGCTGATCCGAAATCTGAAATCTTTGGGTTCATGTCATGATCCAAGAGGACATTATCTGATTTCAGGTCCCTATGGACAATGCAAAACATGGAGTGCTTGTGCAAGTAAACAAGTCCCTCTGCTAACCCTTTAATTATATTACGTCGCTTAGACCAGTCTAGCAATGGCCCCTTTACTTTTTCTGCAAAATGTTAAGGCAACAAGCATATTTAGAATACTTTGTTTTACAATTTTAAGTTATTGTGAATCGTATGACAACAAATTCAAATCAGCGGCGACAAGAAGGAATGAACTAAACTCGAGTGTTTCTAGTCTTTCATTTGATCAGAATTGTTTTAGAGATAAGGAAAGGAGTCAAGTGAAGTATCTTTGAAGAACAACTCTGGTCATTGGAAAACACACCAAAGATGAATTGGTGCAGGCCACCTATGCGCATGAGCTCATACACCAGAATTCTTTCTTTCCCATGGATGCACCACCCCAATAGCCTAACTAGATTGGTATGCGCTCAAGCCTCGCAAGTAGAAATTCATTGCTGAAATCAAATACTGCCGCATGCTCATTCAACCTTTTGACAGCAATCATGAGTCCATCCGGTAACTTACCCTGCAGTGGTTACTAATAAATAAAGCTTGAATCGTATTATGTCAAAATAGACTAACAGAGCATCATCACTTATTGAGAACATAACACATAAAAGCATTCACTTTGTTAGATCATTCCTATTTGGGGCTATAATCAGTGGCGGAGCCAGAAATTAAAGGGGTGTAAAAATTGAATGCAACTCAACTCCTTAGGTTTCTTATAGTAACCCTTCGGATTAATTAATTGACTCAATAGGTGCTCATAATTTATTATATGCATCCTATGATCTAAGACGCTATTGTTCAAATAGTAAGCAACATGCCCATTAATAGAAAGACATATAGAGTGACTATAAATCTTGAGTATCGACTCAATTTTTTTAGATACTCATTACGACGATTTTATTATCTAGAAAGGCGTGTAAAGTTTTGTTTGTATGATTTTATTATTTATTACATAGAAGGATAGATATATGACAAAAATTTAGTATAATCTTTCTCTTAATATAAATAAAAAAAAATATTTATCATACTAATATTCTTTATTATTGTGAAATGTTAGGGGGCCATGGCCCCTGCCAGCCCCCCCTGGCTCCGCCACTGGCTATAATTACCTTGTAAACTTTAGCAAAACCACCCCACCCAACGTTTCTATCCTCTGTGAACGTGTCAGTAGCATCGACAATCTCAGAGAATTCAAACTTTCTGAATCCTGAGCAACTCTGTTCAGTACGGGTACAAAGGTCTAACAGTTCTTCAGTGTCCAGAATCTTCTATCCTTTCAAGTCCATTGCTTCTGAAATTATGGATAGTATATCCTTGTCACTGGTGCAACTGCAGCATTCATCTGGCTAAGCTAATAAAGAAGTACAGCAAGAACAATCAAGCTTCTTTGATATATCATCATATTGGAGGACAAGCGTAGGAATTCAGGTTAGAGCTCGCATTGCATATGTATCTTAAATATATGTTAGTACTACTAGCTAGCTTAATGCTCTTCCATGACCCATGCTTATTTTCTTTCTAGAAGATGCATAAAACCCTGTCTGGTACAGGAAAGTGCAAGTTTATTAAAATTAGTCACAGTACATTTTTATTCTCTCCGTTGCAGTATTTCAAAAGCATGGAGTATGAACAACAGTTAAAGCACTAGAGATTCTTGAAGTGACAACATTGAGATTATATTTCAGTCTCTTGATATTCTTTTTTGGTCCACAACTAAGAGCATAAGGAAATTCATACTATCAATCCCCTACCTGCAAACAGTTGTTTTGCACCATTATAAATTTTAGGAGCTCCTTGAACTTGTATTCTCATGGACTCCTCAACACTTACTGGAAATCTGATCATTATGTCAAAACCATCAATGATTTCAACAGTTTTTTTTAAATGCAAATTTCAAACCATATGATTGTATTGTATGTAAAACTGAAAAAAAACGGATGACATGATTACATATGACTAGCGGTTGACACCAATTAACTAGGGAGGGGTAGTAGGTGAACATACGGACAAGGCCTTAGTTTTATTTTTGAAGAAAAAATTAATGTCAAAGAAAGTCATAGTTAAACCCATCTAGAAAAATTCTAGAAAATTCATAGTTGAGTCTATATAAAAAAAAAGTCATAGTTGCTTAACAAGCCTCAAAACAGAATTTCTTGCATGAACTCTGTGATCCAAAATCAGTCATATTATTAATCGACCAACTGCAGTTAGTTATCTTTTTTTTCACCCACCACATGGTATCATTTTGACCTTTCATTTTCATGCTGTCAAATTCTTCAAAGGCATGCTATAAAATTGAATTTGATATGTGAGGAATCAATTTGCTGACTTAAATAATTACATTTAAACAAAACATAACCTGACTTGATGATGGCTTGACCCATTCATGATTACAACTGGCATTCCTTCAGCAGCCTGCTGGTGGACAAAGACTTCAAAGTCAATAAGTATTCCATATTACTGATGGCATCTATCGTCTTTGTAATTAAACTGTTTATATTTTTACAAGTAATCATACAGGGGAAAAAAAGAAGATTTGACGAATTCAGTAGTAGTAAGCACTAAGCAGTAACTTTGTACATAACCTTCCAGTTCGTAGATGCTACTTCGATCGGATTACACGTAATGTAGGCCCTAAACCTAAATAAACTGTTCTTCTTTATAATCACAAACCACATGTGCACTCATGATATCAAATGAACTACCAAAACTAATTAACAAGCTAAAACAGGGGCGTACCTGTTGACACTCAAAAATGTCTAGATCTTGTAAAGTTGTCAAAATTGAAAATGGACTTCACCATTGCGTTCCTCTCGTCGAGATAGTCAAAAAACATATATGGAACGTTTAATTTGGGATCCGGATGCAAGAGTTGTGCACCCTGGAAGATTGCACGAAGTACTACCGGTACTACCGGTCCGTGAGGATCGGTACTACTGGTGGCTAATGCTGTTGCGCAAAAATGAACTACCGGTACTACCGGTCCGAGACCGGTACTACCGGTGGGTGACGGAAATTGGTGTAGTTTGGCGCAAAAAGTGAACTACGGTACTACCGGTCTTCCACCCAGTACTACCGCTAACGGCCGGTACTACCGATAGAGCCTGACCGGTACCACCGGTAGTGTCCGTTCCGAATCTAACTTTCAGATCCCGAACCGATTTGTTCCTAAATCGGTTTTGGGTAATCTTTGGACGTGGGAAACATGGAGATTAAGTCTTGGAGATGTTTCCTACTGGGATAAGACCACCCCCTCCTATATAAACAAGAAGATCATGGCCGATTGAGAGCCCATCTATCCAATCGTCAAAAACACATCTACTACAGCTTTTACCCTCCCTTCCTCTCTTCTTCTCGTCGTTCTTCGTCGGCGCTGCATGGACAGTGGTTCGATGACGGCGGCTCTAGAGCGGTCGGGCCGGCTAGAGCAGCCCCATAGCCGCACGCCCGACGGGTCCCTCCCGGGCGTGTGGGGTTTCGGGTCTCAAGAGACCTCGCCGGCGTGTCTTGCGTATCGCGCTCCCGACGAGGCTCCTCCGGCGACGTGTCTTGCGTATCGCGCTCATCGCTGGAGGCACAAGGTCCAGGTGTGGATATCCTTTAGGCGCCGACCGATCTCAAAATCGGTTTGGCCCTACATCAAGCGTGCTAGCTCCTTATCGAGTGTGTTGACCTAATTCAGCGTCAACACACTTTTTGGCGACTTTCCTGGGGGGGCGATTGGTTCGGCTATCTCATATAGCCGATCTCTCTAACCTAGCCTATCCATTGATTTCAATCTATCTTTTTGTGATCGCCATTACCGTTGCATCCGGCCCAAAAGGCCGATTGCATCTGGTTTTGACCCCTTGTTATCTTGCTTGGTATTTTGCAACAAGTTGCACGTGTTTTTGGAAATTTCAGCAAGGTGGTTAAATTCTAAATCATGGAGTACCAAGGTGTTTCATCACAATATTACTACAATCACCCCGAGGTACAACTTGCAAATGTTTCTTATGATCCTAATAATTATTTTGCAAGTTCTATGAACTCTCATGTTGGTGTTGCTAGTTATGATAATAGTAGATATGCTACATCGGCTAATTCTCATGTTGTTAATGGTTCTCATTATGTTCAACAGCCGATGTCAACTATGAATACTTTGAGTCCGAATGCATCTAACAGCATACAACATGTAAATTCTTATTCATCGGCTATAAGTTCACAATATGTGGTTCTACCACATGACATGCCGATGAATGAGACAATTGGCTATAACAATGATAATTACTTAGCCAATTGCTCTCAAAATTCGGCACTATATGCCAATGCTTCTATTCATAATTCGGCTTCATATGTTACTCTAAACTCAAGCCGAATTAATGAAAAAATTCAGCAAGGTATTTAAGTGCAAGTGCTCATGATTCGGCTTCACATGTTACCAATAACCATAGTCGAATCAATGAAAGTTTAGCACCTTATGCAGGGATTAATGCTCACGATTCGGCTTCATATGCTACTTCTAGCTTTAGCCGAATTAGTGAAATTTCAGCAAGACATTCGAGTTCTAAAACTCATGATTCGGCTTCACAAGTTGCTAATAATTGTAGCCGAATCAATGAAAATTCAGCAATGGGCATACATACTAACGATCATGATTCGGCTTCAGATGTTGCTCTAAAATCTAGCCAAATCAATGAAGATTTAGCCCATGCTAGAAATCCATATGGCTCCTCTAAATAGAAGGTGTCCGCTTATCATAGACCATATCCGTTGTGTTATGATTACTTGAGAGATCCTGATGGTTGGTGGGTACCTGATTTCTACGAGTTTAATGGTGAAGATGGTAAAACCGCTATGGAACATATTAGTATATATCTTTCACAGTTGGGTGATTTCGGTAAAGAAGACTATATAAGAATAAGAAATTTTCCTTTATCCCTCACCGGTATTGCCTTTGCATGGTTTACATCTTTGCCTCAATGTACTATTTGTTCATGGTCTAAGTTAGAGAAACAATTTTATGAATACTTTGAAAAGACCAATGCAAAAAAAAGCCGATCACTACAAAGTCATCGGCTAAAAGTGGATTAATAGTAGACATGAAAGCAAGTCTTGTTACAGAAAAACTTGTGAAACACAAGAAACCAACTGGACTTGACTTTTTAGGAGCTAAAGGGGTTGTGTGCTTATCTAGTGATTATCACATCATCGATGAAGATCAAGCCCCTACAAGCAAGAAGGGAGAGTTGCCTGCTTGTTCCAAATCGGCTAAGTCGACTACCCAGTCAGCTACGCCGATTGCCTCTGCGGTCTGCTCTGAATCGGCTAGACCGACTCTTCAATCGGTCATGTCGATTGCCTTTGATGCTTGCCTCGAGTCGGCTAAGCCGACTCCACCTGCTACTAGTGTCCAAGTCGGCCTAGCCGATTTCCAATCGGCTAAGCTGACTTCTTTGGTTTCTGCAGCCGCCGATACGTCTTTGGATGATTCGGCACCTGTTGTTGATCGTTCTTTGGAGTTGAAGAGCAATATTATACAAGTCAAGGATGTACACTTCTCCGAAATGATCAACAAGGTACAAAATACAAATATTTTGCTTAAATTCCAATCCGGTCGTGCTATTTCAATTTTTGCATCTATTAGATATATCCTTATAAATAGTTGTAAAAGACCGATTAGGAATAGCATTATATTTGTTGAAGATAAGATGAGTTCAGATTCTATCGGCCATCAGATTATACCATATGGTAAGGCCGATGGTACTGGTTTATCAAAGTTAAAGCTTTCCAAAAGTAGTTGCAAAGGTGTGGCCGAATGGATTGATGTTAAATCTGATCCCTTCGTTTGCCTAGCATTAAAACCGATTCCACAAAAGAATCGGTTGAAGAAATCAAAGTACACCTTTGACTTTACCTTTTGTGATCATATGTTTGATATCTTACTTAAGAATAATTTTATTAGAATCATTGATCACAATGCTTTGCCATCATTTCAAAACTTAGAAGGGCTTACATATTGCAAGTGGCATAATTCCTATGATCATAATACCTATAATTGCAATATGTTTCGTCATGTGATCCAATCGGCCATTGATAAAGGTCGATTGAGATTTTCTGAAGCTCAACAAATGGACCGATTGGATTCAATCGGTCTTGATGGCAAACAGGTTTCGAATCGGCTTACATTAGCCGATTCACATAAGGCTCAAAGCTCAAGTGCTCATGAGAGAGATTTAGAGCTCTCAAGTGAAGACAAGGTTGCTGTCCAAGAAGCGCAAACTGGACATGTTTCAGAGGATAGCAATATCGCTATAATTTTAAAAGACACCGGGGGGGCAGGTGAAATCTCTCCAGCTAGAGCAAAAGCCGATTGATCCAGTTAAGCAAGAAAAATCGGCTGAGGATTCTTCTTTAGAGTATGTCTATCAAGATGGAGAAAAGAAGGATGCTCATAATGTTGATGGAGGCAAAGCTCATAAGAGGCAAAAGGATAGAAGACCGAAGCTTAGCTTCAAAGAGCTTCTAGCCAAATATATGAAGATCGGTGAAGCAAATATTGCTAATCGATCAAAGAAAGTTCAGCCATCAAGATTGCCTCTAAAACGCAAGTCTCAAGAGAAGAATTGGCAAGGAGATAGATCTCACGCAGCAGTATATTCTCCTTTTGAGCAGCCAATTCCTATGCCTCATAGATCACAACCTGCATATTTTCATCCTTATTTATCTTATGGCTGGTTTGATAAAGAGGTACATGATCCATCATATTTTAGAACATAATATATACAATATGCAGCTCCTAAATATTCACAAAGATCATCATCTTATAAAGACCATTTTGATCAAAATCGGTCTGGAGCTCAGCCAAAGAAGAAAGAGGTAAAACAATTTTACCGTGTGAAGTATGATGGCCGAAAGAACAAATGTTCAGATCTGAGTTCAACTATTGAAAAGCCGATTACATTATTGAAAAATCAGGCTATTGATGACAAAGACATGGGAGAATCATCTATTGATATTCTAAATGCTAAATCTGAACAAAGAAAGATAAGAGTGACCAAAATTAAAAAAGATTTGCTGCTGTCCAAAACAGAAATAAAACCGATATGCTCAATCGGTTTACCGAAGTGGCAAGAAAGCAAGTTGGCAAAGCTTAGTGCAGAGAAGCTAAAAGCAAAAGGCTTGGCATGGCATGGCTTCCTAAAGGAAGTGTTCAAACTCACAAGGATGATGCTCAAGAAAGTGGTGCGTCAAAGATAAAAGAGAGAAAAAGATTCAAGAAACAATTGCGAAGTTGGAGATTTGCACCAAATCATCAAAATCTTTGGTCTTTGCATCATTCGTCTTCTCTGCCTATGTTTATGAGGAATTCATCTCATGGTATGTATAGTCATCCCTCAGCTTCTTATTTTGATCCTTGGTGTGGATCTTTATATTATAGAGGGTTGCCAAATTATTATCCATGATCAAAAGCCGAAATATTTTATTTCGGCTATACATCCTCATGTGAATGAACTCATGTGGCCGATACTTTGTTATCGCCCTTAGCATAAAAACATAGCCGATGAATGCTTGTAACCATCGTGCTATTAGAAAAGTCCCCATAGAATTTTCTTTGATGGCTTTAAGGCCCGGGGGGCATGATATATGTGTTTTACTTCATGGGTATGACTATATAATTAATCGGCTTGCAAAAAGGTCAATATGTTGGCATAATCATTATTTCTCATAATTATGCTATTTGAGACATCAAGCCGATTAGAATTACATTTACACCAAACTTCGGGCCGAATACGCAGTTTCTTATTCGGCTTGACTATGTTGCAATCCTTGAAGTATGACGTGTTGAAGCCTGCGGTGGTTCTTTACTAATAATGCAAAGAAGCCGCTGCTATGTTTTGGTGTTTTAAAGAATCACATAGTGTGTAGTTTGATGAGTGCCTTGATATCATTGTTTCTTTTGCTAATTTCAAATTTGGTATGTTTCAAGGCTTGAAAACTATATGGCCAACATGTTAGTTCAATAAGCATCGGGCTATAATGTCAGTGGACATAAGTTTTATATTCAAGAAAGACCGATGCATCAGGATTTGAACTTTTTCTGTGCAGGTGCTCTGGAACTGGCTGAGCCGACTCTGAGAGTCGGCCAAGCCGGATTTGAATTTTCGTGTGCAGGTGCGTTGGAACCATCTAAGCCGATTCTAGCAATCGGCCAGCGATCCAGCCCGGCTAAACCGACTGGTCCAGTCGGACTAGCCAACTTTCCTAGAGTTGGCTCGGATATTTCACTCAATTAAAATCCAAATCGGTCTAATATGATTCCCAGTGATGATGTGACCGATTCAGGAGATTGGAGTACTCCCTTGTTAATGGTCAAGCTGAATCTAGCAATAAGACTTTGATCAAGCTCATTAAGAAGAAAGTGATCAAAGTGATATTTGAAAATTCATATATGCTAGAGACATTGCAAGGTGAAAGTCTCCCGAGGGCAATAAACGGAAGATACTTGAAAAGGTACCTTTCCAGTGTTTGGCGAGAAGCTATAGTGCTTTCCAAACAATGGCCGATACATGTATCGCCCTTAGAACAAAAATAGCCGATGTATACATCGCCGTTAGTCGCTGGGTAGCCGATGAGATGGGTATCATTGCTATTTGGCTTTGAATTGTGTTTTCAGGTTCATGTGTCATTCACCTGAAAACAGGGGGGCATATGTTGACACTCAAAAATGTCTAGATCTTGTAAAGTTGTCAAAATTAAAAATATACTTCACCATTGCGTTCCTCTCGTCGAGATAGTCAAAAACATATATGGAACGTTTAATTTGGGATCCGGATGCAAGAGTTGTGCACCCCGAAGATTGCACGGTACTACGGGTACTACCGGTCCGTGAGGATCGGTACTACCGGTGGCCGATGCTTTGTTATGCCAAAAATGAACTACCGATACTACCGGTCCGAGACCGGTACTACCGGTGGGTGACGGAAATTGGTGTAATTTGGCGCAAAAGTGAACTACCGGTACTACCGGTCTTCCACCGGTACTACCGCTAACGACCGGTACTACCGGTAGAGCCTGACCGGTACCACCGGTAGTGTCCGTTCTGAATCTAACTTTCAGATCCCGAACCGATTTGTTCCTAAATCGGTTTTGGGTAATCTTTGAACGTGAGAAACATGGAGATTAAGCCTTAGAGATGTTTCCTACTGGGATAAGACCACCCCTCCTATATAAACAAGGAGATCATGGCCGATTGAGAGCCCATCTATCCATTCGTCCAAAACACATCTACTACAGCTTTTACCCTCCCTTCCTCTCTTCTTCTCGTCGTTCTTCGTCGGCGCTGCATGGACAGTGGTTCGATGACGGCGAAGCTCTAGAGCGGTCAGGCCGGCTAGAGCAGCCCATAGCCGCTGCACGCCCCGACGGGGTCCCTCCCGGGCGTGTGGGGTTTCGGTCTCAAGAGACCTCGCCGGGCGTGTCTTGCGTATCGCGCCCCGACGAGGCTCCTCCGGCGACGTGTCTTGCGTATCGCGCTCATCGCTGGAGGCACAAGGTCCAGTGTGGATATCCTTTTAGGCGCCGACCGATCTCAAAATCGGTTTGGCCCTACATCGAGCGTGCTAGCTCCTTATCGAGTGTGTTGACCTAATTCAGCGTCAACACACTTTTTTTGGCGACTCCTGGGGGGACGATTGGTTCGGCTATCTCATATAGCCGATCTCTCTAACCTAGCCTATCCATTGATTTCAATCTATCTTTTTTGTGATCGCCATTACCGTTGCATCCGCCCAAAAGGCCGATTGCATCTGGTTTTGACCCCTTGTTATCTTGTTTGGTATTTTGCAACAAGTTGCACGTGTTTTTGGAAATTTCAGCAAGGTGGTCAAATTCTAAATCATGGAGTACCAAGGTGTTTCATCACAATATTACTACAATCACCCCCGAGGTACAACTTGCAAATGTTTCTTATGATCCTAATAATTATTTTGCAAGTTCTATGAACTCTCATGTTGGTGTTGCTAGTTATGATAATAGTAGATATGCTACATCGGCTAATTCTCATGTTGTTAATGGTTCTCATTATGTTCAACAAACGATGTCAACTATGAATACTTTGAGTCCGAATGCATCTAACAGCATACAACATGTAAATTCTTATTCATCGGCTATAAGTTCACAATATGTGGTTCTACCACATGACATGCCGATGAATGAGACAATTGGCTATAACAATGATAATTACTTAGCCAATTGCTCTCAAAATTCGGCACTATATGCCAATACTTCTATTCATAATTCGGCTTCATATGTTACTCTAAACTCAAGCCGAATTAATGAAAATTCAGCAAGGTATTTAAGTGCAAGTGCTCATGATTCGGCTTCACATGTTACCAATAACCATAGTCGAATCAATGAAAGTTTAGCACCTTATGCAGGGATTAATGCTCACGATTCGGCTTCATATGCTACTTATAGCTTTAGCCGAATTAGTGAAATTTCAGCAAGACATTCGAGTTCTAAAACTCATGATTCGGCTTCACAAGTTGCTAATAATTGTAGCCGAATCAATGAAAATTCAGCAATGGGCATACATACTAACGATCATGATTCGGCTTCAGATGTTGCTCTAAAATCTAGCCAAATCAATGAAGATTTAGCCCATGCTAGAAATCCATATGGCTCCTCTAAATAGAAGGTGTCCGCTTATCATAGACCATATCCGTTGTGTTATGATTACTTGAGAGATCCTGATGGTTGGTGGGTACCTGATTTCTACGAGTTTAATGGTGAAGATGGTAAAACCGCTATGGAACATATTAGTATATATCTTTCACAGTTGGGTGATTTCGGTAAAGAAGACTATATAAGAATAAGAAATTTTCCTTTATCCCTCACCGGTATTGCCTTTGCATGGTTTACATCTTTGCCTCAATGTACTATTTGTTCATGGTCTGAGTTAGAGAAACAATTTTATGAATACTTTGAAAAGACCAATGCAAAAAAGCCGATCACTACAAAGTCATCGGCTAAAAGTGGATTAATAGTAGACATGAAAGCAAGTCTTGTTACAGAAAAACTTGTGAAACACAAGAAACCAACTGGACTTGACTTTTTAGGAGCTAAAGGGGTTGTGTGCTTATCTAGTGATTATCACATCATCGATGAAGATCAAGCCCCTACAAGCAAGAAGGGAGAGTTGCCTGCTTGTTCCAAATCGGCTAAGTCGACTACCCAGTCAGCTACGCCGATTGCCTCTCAAGGGGCTTTCTCGAATCGGCTAGACCGACTCTTCAATCGGTCATGTCGATTGCCTTTGATGCTTGCCTCGAGTCGGCTAAGCCGACTCCACCTGCTACTAGTGTCCAAGTCGGCCTAGCCGATTTCCAATCGGCTAAGCTGACTTCTTTGGTTTCTGCAGCCGCCGATACGTCTTTGGATGATTCGGCACCTGTTGTTGATCGTTCTTTGGAGTTGAAGAGCAATATTATACAAGTCAAGGATGTACACTTCTCCGAAATGATCAACAAGGTACAAAATACAAATATTTTGCTTAAATTCCAATCCGGTCGTGCTATTTCAATTTTTGCATCTATTAGATATATCCTTATAAATAGTTGTAAAAGACCGATTAGGAATAGCATTATATTTGTTGAAGATAAGATGAGTTCAGATTCTATCGGCCATCAGATTATACCATATGGTAAGGCCGATGGTACTGGGTTTATCAAAGTTAAAAGCTTTCCAAAAGTAGTTGCAAAGGTGTGGCCGAATGGATTGATGTTAAATCTGATCCCTTCGTTTGCCTAGCATTAAAACCGATTCCACAAAAGAATCGGTTGAAGAAATCAAAGTACACCTTTGACTTTACCTTTTGTGATCATATGTTTGATATCTTACTTAAGAATAATTTTATTAGAATCATTGATCACAATGCTTTGCCATCATTTCAAAACTTAGAAGGGCTTACATATTGCAAGTGGCATAATTCCTATGATCATAATACCTATAATTGCAATATGTTTCGTCATGTGATCCAATCGGCCATTGATAAAGGTCGATTGAGATTTTCTGAAGCTCAACAAATGGACCGATTGGATTCAATCGGTCTTGATGGCAAACAGGTTTCGAATCGGCTTACATTAGCCGATTCACATAAGGCTCAAAGCTCAAGTGCTCATGAGAGAGATTTAGAGCTCTCAAGTGAAGACAAGGTTGCTGTCCAAGAAGCGCAAACTGGACATGTTTCAGAGGATAGCAATATCGCTATAATTTTAAAAGACACCGGGGGGGCAGGTGAAATCTCTCCAGCTAGAGCAAAAGCCGATTGATCCAGTTAAGCAAGAAAAAAATCGGCCGAGGATTCTTCTTTAGAGTATGTCTATCAAGATGGAGAAAAGAAGGATGCTCATAATGTTGATGGAGGCAAAGCTCATAAGAGGCAAAAGGATAGAAGACCGAAGCTTAGCTTCAAAGAGCTTCTAGCCAAATATATGAAGATCGGTGAAGCAAATATTGCTAATCGATCAAAGAAAGTTCAGCCATCAAGATTGCCTCTAAAACGCAAGTCTCAAGAGAAGAATTGGCAAGGAGATAGATCTCACGCAGCAAAGATATTCTCCTTTTGAGCAGCCAATTCCTATGCCTCATAGATCACAACCTGCATATTTTCATCCTTATTTATCTTATGGCTGGTTTGATAAAGAGGTACATGATCCATCATATTTTAGAACATAATATATACAATATGCAGCTCCTAAATATTCACAAAGATCATCATCTTATAAAGACCGTTTTGATCAAAATCGGTCTGGAGCTCAGCCAAAGAAGAAAGAGGTAAAACAATTTTACCGTGTGAAGTATGATGGCCGAAAGAACAAATGTTCAGATCTGAGTTCAACTATTGAAAAGCCGATTACATTATTGAAAAATCAGGCTATTGATGACAAAGACATGGGAGAATCATCTATTGATATTCTAAATGCTAAATCTGAACAAAGAAAGATAAGAGTGACCAAAATTAAAAAAGATTTGCTGCTGTCCAAAACAGAAATAAAACCGATATGCTCAATCGGTTTACCGAAGTGGCAAGAAAGCAAGTTGGCAAAGCTTAGTGCAGAGAAGCTAAAAGCAAAAGGCTTGGCATGGCATGGCTTCCTAAAGGAAGTGTTCAAACTCACAAGGATGATGCTCAAGAAAGTGGTGCGTCAAAGATAAAAGAGAGAAAAAAGATTCAAGAAACAATTGCGAAGTTGGAGATTTGCACCAAATCATCAAAATCTTTGGTCTTTGCATCATTCGTCTTCTCTACGCCTATGTTTATGAGGAATTCATCTCATGGTATGTATAGTCATCCCTCGCTTTCTTATTTTTGATCCTTGGTGTGGATCTTTATATTATAGAGGGTTGCCAAATTATTATCCATGATCAAAAGCCGAAATATTTTATTTCGGCTATACATCCTCATGTGAATGAACTCATGTGGCCGATACTTTGTTATCGCCCTTAGCATAAAAACATAGCCGATGAATGCTTGTAACCATCGTGCTATTAGAAAAGTCCCCATAGAATTTTCTTTGATGGCTTTAAGGCCCGGGGGGCATGATATATGTGTTTTACTTCATGGGTATGACTATATAATTAATCGGCTTGCAAAAAAGGTCAATATGTTGGCATAATCATTATTTCTCATAATTATGCTATTTGAGACATCAAGCCGATTAGAATTACATTTACACCAAACTTCAGGCCGAATACGCAGTTTCTTATTCGGCTTGACTATGTTGCAATCCTTGAAGTATGACGTGTTGAAGCCTGCGGTGGTTCTTTACTAATAATGCAGTAAGCCGCTGCTATGTTTTGGTGTTTTAAAGAATCACATAGTGTGTAGTTTGATGAGTGCCTTGATATCATTGTTTCTTTTGCTAATTTCAAATTTGGTATGTTTCAAGGCTTGAAAACTATATGGCCAACATGTTAGTTCAATAAGCATCGGGCTATAATGTCAGTGGACATAAGTTTTATATTCAAGAAAGACCGATGCATCAGGATTTGAACTTTTTCTCGTGCAGTGTGCTCGAATCGGGCCGAGCCGACTCTGAGAGTCGGCCAAGCCGGATTTGAATTTTCGTGTGCAGGTGCGTTGGAACCATCTAAGCCGATTCTAGCAATCGGCCAGGCGATCCAGCCAGCTAAACCGACTGGTCCAGTCGGACTAGCCAACTTTCCTAGAGTTGGCTCGGATATTTCACTCAATTAAAATCCAAATCGGTCTAATATGATTCCCAGTGATGATGTGACCGATTCAGAGATTGGAGTACTCCCTTGTTAATGGTCAAGCTGAATCTAGCAATAAGACTTTGATCAAGCTCATTAAGAAGAAAGTGATCAAAGTGATATTTGAAAATTCATATATGCTAGAGACATTGCAAGGTGAAAGTCTCCCGAGGGCAATAAACGGAAGATACTTGAAAAGGTACCTTTCCAGTGTTTGGCGAGAAGCTATAGTGCTTTCCAAACAATGGCCGATACATGTATCGCCCTTAGAACAAAAATAGCCGATGTATACATCGCCGTTAGTCGCCGGGTAGCCGATGAGATGGGTATCATTGCTATTTGGCTTTGAATTGTGTTTTCGTGTTCATGTGTCATTCACCGAAAAACAGGGGGCATATGTTGACACTCAAAAATGTCTAGATCTTGTAAAGTTGTCAAAATTAAAAATATACTTCACCATTGCGTTCCTCTCGTCGAGATAGTCAAAAACATATATGGAACGTTTAATTTGGGATCCGGATGCAAGAGTTGTGCACCCCGGAAGATCGCACGGTACTACCGTACTACCGGTCCGTGAGGATCGGTACTACTGGGTGGTCGATGCCGCTGCGCAAAAATGAACTACCGATACTACCGTCCGAGACCGGTACTACCGGGTGGGTGACGGAAATTGGTGTAATTTGGCGCAAAAAGTGAACTACCGGTACTACCGGTCTTCCACCCGGTACTACCGCTAACGACCGGTACTACCGGTAGAGCCCGACCGGTACCACCGGTAGTGTCCGCTTCTGAATCTAACTTTCAGATCCCGAACCGATTTGTTCCTAAATCGGTTTTGGGTAATCTTTGAACGTGAGAAACATGGAGATTAAGCCTTAGAGATGTTTCCCTACCGGGATAAGACCACCCCTCCTATATAAACAAGGAGATCATGGCCGATTGAGAGCCCATCTATCCATTCGTCCAAAAACACATCTACTACAGCTTTTTACCCTCCCTTCCTCTCTTCTTCTTCTCGCCGTTCTTCGCCGGGCGCCCGCATGGACAAAGGGTTCGATGACGGCGAAGCTCTAGAGCGGTCAGGCCGGCTAGAGCAGCCCATAGCCGCTGCACGCCCCGACGGGGTCCCTCCCCCAGTGTGGGGTTTCGGTCTCAAGAGACCTCGCCGGCGTGTCTTGCGTATCGCGCCCCGACGAGGCTCCTCCGGCGACGTGTCTTGCGTATCGCGCTCATCGCTGGAGGCACAAGGTCCAGGTGTGGATATCCTTTAGGCGCCGACCGATCTCAAAATCGGTTTGGCCCTACATCGAGCGTGCTAGCTCCTTATCGAGTGTGTTGACCTAATTCAGCGTCAACACACTTTTTGGCGACTCCGCTGGGGACGATTGGTTCGGCTATCTCATATAGCCGATCTCTCTAACCTAGCCTATCCATTGATTTCAATCTATCTTTTTGTGATCGCCATTACCGTTGCATCCGGCCCAAAAGGCCGATTGCATCTGGTTTTGACCCCTTGTTATCTTGCTTGGTATTTTGCAACAAGTTGCACGTGTTTTTGGAAATTTCAGCAAGGTGGTCAAATTCTAAATCATGGAGTACCAAGGTGTTTCATCACAATATTACTACAATCACCCCGAGGTACAACTTGCAAATGTTTCTTATGATCCTAATAATTATTTTGCAAGTTCTATGAACTCTCATGTTGGTGTTGCTAGTTATGATAATAGTAGATATGCTACATCGGCTAATTCTCATGTTGTTAATGGTTCTCATTATGTTCAACAGCCGATGTCAACTATGAATACTTTGAGTCCGAATGCATCTAACAAAGATACAACATGTAAATTCTTATTCATCGGCTATAAGTTCACAATATGTGGTTCTACCACATGACATGCCGATGAATGAGACAATTGGCTATAACAATGATAATTACTTAGCCAATTGCTCTCAAAATTCGGCACTATATGCCAATACTTCTATTCATAATTCGGCTTCATATGTTACTCTAAACTCAAGCCGAATTAATGAAAATTCAGCAAGGTATTTAAGTGCAAGTGCTCATGATTCGGCTTCACATGTTACCAATAACCATAGTCGAATCAATGAAAGTTTAGCACCTTATGCAGGGATTAATGCTCACGATTCGGCTTCATATGCTACTTATAGCTTTAGCCGAATTAGTGAAATTTCAGCAAGACATTCGAGTTCTAAAACTCATGATTCGGCTTCACAAGTTGCTAATAATTGTAGCCGAATCAATGAAAATTCAGCAATGGGCATACATACTAACGATCATGATTCGGCTTCATGATGTTGCTCTAAAATCTAGCCAAATCAATGAAGATTTAGCCCATGCTAGAAATCCATATGGCTCCTCTAAATAGAAGGTGTCCGCTTATCATAGACCATATCCGTTGTGTTATGATTACTTGAGAGATCCCGATGGTTGGTGGGTACCGATTTCTACGAGTTTAATGGTGAAGATGGTAAAACCGCTATGGAACATATTAGTATATATCTTTCACGGTTGGGTGATTTCGGTAAAGAAGACTATATAAGAATAAGAAATTTTCCTTTATCCCTCACCGGTATTGCCTTTGCATGGTTTACATCTTTGCCTCAATGTACTATTTGTTCATGGTCCGAGTTAGAGAAACAATTTTATGAATACTTTGAAAAGACCAATGCAAAAAAAGCCGATCACTACAAAGTCATCGGCTAAAAGTGGATTAATAGTAGACATGAAAGCAAGTCTTGTTACGTAAAAAACTTGTGAAACACAAGAAACCAACCGGACTTGACTTTTTAGGAGCTAAAGGGGTTGTGTGCTTATCTAGTGATTATCACATCATCGATGAAGATCAAGCCCCTACAAGCAAGAAGGGAGAGTTGCTCGCTTGTTCCAAATCGGCTAAGTCGACTACCCAGTCGCCTACGCCGATTGCCTCTCAATGTTCCGCTTCCGAATCGGCTAGACCGACTCTTCAATCGGTCATGTCGATTGCCTTTGATGCTTGCCTCGAGTCGGCTAAGCCGACTCCACCTGCTACTAGTGTCCAAGTCGGCCTAGCCGATTTCCAATCGGCTAAGCTGACTTCTTTTGTTTCTCAGCAGCCGATACGTCTTTGGATGATTCGCACCTGTTGTTGATCGTTCTTTGGAGTTGAAGAGCAATATTATACAAGTCAAGGATGTACACTTCTCCGAAATGATCAACAAGGTACAAAAATACAAATATTTTGCTTAAATTCCAATCCGGTCGTGCTATTTCAATTTTTGCATCTATTAGATATATCCTTATAAATAGTTATAAAAGACCGATTAGGAATAGCATTATATTTGTTGAAGATAAGATGAGTTCAGATTCTATCGGCCATCAGATTATACCATATGGTAAGGCCGATGGTACTGGTTTATCAAAGTTAAAGCTTTCCAAAAGTAGTTGCAAAGGTGTGGCCGAATGGATTGATGTTAAATCTGATCCCTTCGTTTGCCTAGCATTAAAACCGATTCCACAAAAAGAATCGGTTGAAGAAATCAAAGTACACCTTTGACTTTACCTTTGTGATCATATGTTTGATATCTTACTTAAGAATAATTTTATTAGAATCATTGATCACAATGCTTTGCCATCATTTCAAAACTTAGAAGGGCTTACATATTGCAAGTGGCATAATTCCTATGATCATAATACCTATAATTGCAATATGTTTCGTCATGTGATCCAATCGGCCATTGATAAAGGTCGATTGAGATTTTCTCAAGCTCAACAAATGGACCGATTGGATTCAATCGGTCTTGATGGCAAACAGGTTTCGAATCGGCTTACATTAGCCGATTCACATAAGGCTCAAAGCTCAAGTGCTCATGAGAGAGATTTAGAGCTCTCAAGTGAAGACAAGGTTGCTGTCCAAGAAGCGCAAATGGACATGTTTCGGAGGATAGCAATATCGCTATAATTTTAAAAGACACCGGGGGCAGTGAAATCTCTCCAAATAGAGCAAAAGCCGATTGATCCAGTTAAGCAAGAAAAATCGGCTGAGGATTCTTCTTTAGAGTATGTCTATCAAGATGGAGAAAAAGAAGGATGCTCATAATGTTGATGGAGGCAAAGCTCATAAGAGGCAAAAGGATAGAAGACCGAAGCTTAGCTTCAAAGAGCTTCTAGCCAAATATATGAAGATCGGTGAAGCAAATATTGCTAATCGATCAAAGAAAGTTCAGCCATCAAGATTGCCTCTAAAACGCAAGTCTCAAGAGAAGAATTGGCAAGGAGATAGATCTCACGCAGCAAAGATATTCTCCTTTTGAGCAGCCAATTCCTATGCCTCATAGATCACAACCTGCATATTTTCATCCTTATTTATCTTATGGCTGGTTTGATAAAGAGGTACATGATCCATCATATTTTAGAACATAATATATACAATATGCAGCTCCTAAATATTCACAAAGATCATCATCTTATAAAGACCGTTTTGATCAAAATCGGTCCGAGCTCAAATTAAAGAAGAAAGAGGTAAAACAATTTTACCGTGTGAAGTATGATGGCCGAAAGAACAAATGTTCAGATCTGAGTTCAACTATTGAAAAGCCGATTACATTATTGAAAAATCAGGCTATTGATGACAAAGACATGGGAGAATCATCTATTGATATTCTAAATGCTAAATCTGAACAAAGAAAGATAAGAGTGACCAAAATTAAAAAAGATTTGCTGCTGTCCAAAACAGAAATAAAACCGATATGCTCAATCGGTTTACCGAAGTGGCAAGAAAGCAAGTTGGCAAAGCTTAGTGCGAGAAGCTAAAAGCAAAAGGCTTGGCATGGCATGGCTTCCTAAAGGAAGTGTTCAAACTCACAAGGATGATGCTCAAGAAAGTGGTGCGTCAAAGATAAAAGAGAGAAAAAGATTCAAGAAACAATTGCGGTTTGGAGATTTGCACCAAATCATCAAAATCTTTGGTCTTTGCATCATTCGTCTTCTCTGCCTATGTTTATGAGGAATTCATCTCATGGTATGTATAGTCATCCCTCAGCTTCTTATTTTGATCCTTGGTGTGGATCTTTATATTATAGAGGGTTGCCAAATTATTATCCATGATCAAAAGCCGAAATATTTTATTTCGGCTATACATCCTCATGTGAATGAACTCATGTGGCCGATACTTTGTTATCGCCCTTAGCATAAAAACATAGCCGATGAATGCTTGTAACCATCGTGCTATTAGAAAAAGTCCCCATAGAATTTTCTTTGATGGCTTTAAGGCCCTCTGGGGCATGATATATGTGTTTTACTTCATGGGTATGACTATATAATTAATCGGCTTGCAAAAAGGTCAATATGTTGGCATAATCATTATTTCTCATAATTATGCTATTTGAGACATCAAGCCGATTAGAATTACATTTACACCAAACTTCAGGCCGAATACGCAGTTTCTTATTCGGCTTGACTATGTTGCAATCCTTGAAGTATGACGTGTTGAAGCCTGCGGTGGTTCTTTACTAATAATGCAAGAAAGCCGCTATGTTTTGGTGTTTTAAAGAATCACATAGTGTGTAGTTTGATGAGTGCCTTGATATCATTGTTTCTTTTGCTAATTTCAAATTTGGTATGTTTCAAGGCTTGAAAACTATATGGCCAACATGTTAGTTCAATAAGCATCGGGCTATAATGTCGGTGGACATAAGTTTTATATTCAAGAAAGACCGATGCATCGATTTGAACTTTTTTCTGCGGGTGCTCTGAATCGGGCCGAGCCGACTCTGAGAGTCGGCCAAGCCGGATTTGAATTTTCGTGTGCAGGTGCGTGCGTTGAACCCATCTAAGCCGATTCTAGCAATCGGCCAGGCGATCCAGCCAGCTAAACCGACTGGTCCAGTCGGACTAGCCAACTTTCCTAGAGTTGGCTCGGATATTTCACTCAATTAAAATCCAAATCGGTCTAATATGATTCCCAGTGATGATGTGACCGATTCAGGAGATTGGAGTACTCCCTTGTTAATGGTCAAGCTGAATCTAGCAATAAGACTTTGATCAAGCTCATTAAGAAGAAAGTGATCAAAGTGATATTTGAAAATTCATATATGCTAGAGACATTGCAAGGTGAAAGTCTCCCGAGGGCAATAAACGGAAGATACTTGAAAAGGTACCTTTCCAGTGTTTGGCGAGAAGCTATAGTGCTTTCCAAACAATGGCCGATACATGTATCGCCCTTAGAACAAAAATAGCCGATGTATACATCGCCGTTAGTCGCTGGGTAGCCGATGAGATGGGTATCATTGCTATTTGGCTTTGAATTGTGTTTTCGTGTTCATGTGTCATTCACCGAAAAACAAGGGCATATGTTGACACTCAAAAATGTCTAGATCTTGTAAAGTTGTCAAAATTAAAAATATACTTCACCATTGCGTTCCTCTCGTCGAGATAGTCAAAAACATATATGGAACGTTTAATTTGGGATCCGGATGCAAGAGTTGTGCACCCTGGAAGACTGCACGAAGTACTACCGGTACTACCGGTCCGTGAGGATCGGTACTACTGGTGGCTGATGCTTGTTGGCGCCAAATGAACTACCGATACTACCGTCCGAGGACCGGTACTACCGTGGGGTGACGGAAATTGGTGTAATTTGGCGCAAAAGTGAACTACCGGTACTACCGGTCTTCCACCGGTACTACCGCTAACGACCGGTACTACCGGTAGAGCCTGACCGGTACCACCGGTAGTGTCCGTTCTGAATCTAACTTTCAGATCCCGAACCGATTTGTTCCTAAATCGGTTTTGGGTAATCTTTGAACGTGAGAAACATGGAGATTAAGCCTTAGAGATGTTTCCTACTGGGATAAGACCACCCCTCCTATATAAACAAGGAGATCATGGCCGATTGAGAGCCCATCTATCCATTCGTCCAAAACACATCTACTACAGCTTTTACCCTCCCTTCCTCTCTTCTTCTCTCGCTCTTCTTCGGGCGCTGCATGGACAGTGGTTCGATGACGGCGAAGCTCTAGAGCGGTCAGGCCGGCTAGAGCAGCCCATAGCCGCTGCACGCCCCGACGGGGTCCCTCCCGGGCGTGTGGGGTTTCGGGTCTCAAGAGACCTCGCCGGCGTGTCTTGCGTGATCGCGCTCCCGACGAGGCTCCTCCCGGCGACGTGTCTTGCGTATCGCGCTCATCATCGGAGGCACAAGGTCCAGTGTGGATATCCTTTAGGCGCCGACCGATCTCAAAATCGGTTTGGGCCCTACATCGAGCGTGCTAGCTCCTTATCGAGTGTGTTGACCTAATTCAGCGTCAACACACTTTTTGGCGACTCGGGGGGCGATTGGTTCGGCTATCTCATATAGCCGATCTCTCTAACCTAGCCTATCCATTGATTTCAATCTATCTTTTTTGTGATCGCCATTACCGTTGCATCCGCCCAAAAGGCCGATTGCATCCGGGTTTTGACCCCTTGTTATCTTGCTTGGTATTTTGCAACAAGTTGCACGTGTTTTTTTGGAAATTTCAGCAAGGTGGTCAAATTCTAAATCATGGAGTACCAAGGTGTTTCATCACAATATTACTACAATCACCCCGAGGTACAACTTGCAAATGTTTCTTATGATCCTAATAATTATTTTGCAAGTTCTATGAACTCTCATGTTGGTGTTGCTAGTTATGATAATAGTAGATATGCTACATCGGCTAATTCTCATGTTGTTAATGGTTCTCATTATGTTCAACAGCCGATGTCAACTATGAATACTTTGAGTCCGAATGCATCTAACAGCATACAACATGTAAATTCTTATTCATCGGCTATAAGTTCACAATATGTGGTTCTACCACATGACATGCCGATGAATGAGACAATTGGCTATAACAATGATAATTACTTAGCCAATTGCTCTCAAAATTCGGCACTATATGCCAATACTTCTATTCATAATTCGGCTTCATATGTTACTCTAAACTCAAGCCGAATTAATGAAAATTCAGCAAGGTATTTAAGTGCAAGTGCTCATGATTCGGCTTCACATGTTACCAATAACCATAGTCGAATCAATGAAAGTTTAGCACCTTATGCAGGGATTAATGCTCACGATTCGGCTTCATATGCTACTTCTAGCTTTAGCCGAATTAGTGAAATTTCAGCAAGACATTCGAAGTTCTAAAACTCATGATTCGGCTTCACAAGTTGCTAATAATTGTAGCCGAATCAATGAAAATTCAGCAATGGGCATACATACTAACGATCATGATTCGGCTTCATGATGTTGCTCTAAAATCTAGCCAAATCAATGAAGATTTAGCCCATGCTAGAAATCCATATGGCTCCTCTAAATAGAAGGTGTCCGCTTATCATAGACCATATCCGTTGTGTTATGATTACTTGAGAGATCCTGATGGTTGGTGGGTACCTGATTTCTACGAGTTTAATGGTGAAGATGGTAAAACCGCTATGGAACATATTAGTATATATCTTTCACGCTTGGGTGATTTCGTAAAGAAGACTATATAAGAATAAGAAATTTTCCTTTATCCCTCACCGGTATTGCCTTTGCATGGTTTACATCTTTGCCTCAATGTACTATTTGTTCATGGTCCGAGTTAGAGAAACAATTTTATGAATACTTTGAAAAGACCAATGCAAAAAAGCCGATCACTACAAAGTCATCGGCTAAAAGTGGATTAATAGTAGACATGAAAGCAAGTCTTGTTACGTAAAAACTTGTGAAACACAAGAAACCAACCTGACTTGACTTTTTAGGAGCTAAAGGGGTTGTGTGCTTATCTAGTGATTATCACATCATCGATGAAGATCAAGCCCCTACAAGCAAGAAGGGAGAGTTGCCTCGCTTGTTCCAAATCGGGCTAAGTCGACTACCTGGGGCCGCCACGCCGATTGCCTCTCGCGATTCGCTTTCCGAATCGGCTAGACCGACTCTTCAATCGGTCATGTCGATTGCCTTTGATGCTTGCCTCGAGTCGGCTGCCGACTCCACCTGCTACTAGTGTCCAAGTCGGCCTAGCCGATTTCCAATCGGCTAAGCTGACTTCTTTGGTTTCTCGCAGCCGATACGTCTTTGGATGATTCGGCACCTGTTGTTGATCGCTTCTTGGAGTTGAAGAGCAATATTATACAAGTCAAGGATGTACACTTCTCCGAAATGATCAACAAGGTACAAAATACAAATATTTTGCTTAAATTCCAATCCGTCGTGCTATTTCAATTTTTGCATCTATTAGATATATCCTTATAAATAGTTGTAAAAAGACCGATTAGGAATAGCATTATATTTGTTGAAGATAAGATGAGTTCAGATTCTATCGCCATCAGATTATACCATATGGTAAGGCCGATGGTACCGGGTTTATCAAAGTTAAAGCTTTCCAAAAGTAGTTGCAAAGGTGTGGCCGAATGGATTGATGTTAAATCCTGATCCCTTCGCTTGCCTAGCATTAAAAACCGATTCCACAAAAGAATCGGTTGAAGAAATCAAAGTACACCTTTGACTTTTACCTTTGTGATCATATGTTTGATATCTTACTTAAGAATAATTTTATTAGAATCATTGATCACAATGCTTTGCCATCATTTCAAAACTTAGAAGGGCTTACATATTGCAAGTGGCATAATTCCTATGATCATAATACCTATAATTGCAATATGTTTCAATATGTGATCCAATCGCCATTGATAAAGGTCGATTGAGATTTTCTTCGAAGCTCAACAAATGGACCGATTGATTCAATCGGTCTTGATGGCAAACAAGTTTCGAATCGGCTTACATTAGCCGATTCACATAAGGCTCAAAGCTCAAGTGCTCATGAGAGAGATTTAGAGCTCTCAAGTGAAGACAAGGTTGCTTGTCCAAGAAGCGCAAACCGACATGTTTCGGAGGATAGCAATATCGCTATAATTTTAAAAGACACCGGGCAGGTGAAATCTCTCCAGCTAGAGCAAAAGCCGATTGATCCAGTTAAGCAAGAAAAATCGGCCGAGGATTCTTCTTTAGAGTATGTCTATCAAGATGGAGAAAAGAAGGATGCTCATAATGTTGATGGAGGCAAAGCTCATAAGAGGCAAAAGGATAGAAGACCGAAGCTTAGCTTCAAAGAGCTTCTAGCCAAATATATGAAGATCGGTGAAGCAAATATTGCTAATCGATCAAAGAAAGTTCAGCCATCAAGATTGCCTCTAAAACGCAAGTCTCAAGAGAAGAATTGGCAAGGAGATAGATCTCACGCAGCTAAAGATATTCTCCTTTTGAGCACCAATTCCTATGCCTCATAGATCACAACCTTGCATATTTTCATCCTTATTTATCTTATGGCTGGTTTGATAAAGAGGTACATGATCCATCATATTTTAGAACATAATATATACAATATGCAGCTCCTAAATATTCACAAAGATCATCATCTTATAAAGACCGTTTTGATCAAAATCGGTCCGGAGCTCAACCAAAAGAAGAAAGAGGTAAAAACAATTTTACCGTGTGAAGTATGATGGCCGAAAGAACAAATGTTCAGATCTGAGTTCAACTATTGAAAAGCCGATTACATTATTGAAAAATCAGGCTATTGATGACAAAGACATGGGAGAATCATCTATTGATATTCTAAATGCTAAATCTGAACAAAGAAAGATAAGAGTGACCAAAATTAAAAAAAAAGATTTGCTTGCTGTCCAAAAAAGAAATAAAAACCGATATGCTCAATCGGTTTACCGAAGTGGCAAGAAAGCAAAGTTGGCAAAGCTTAGTGCGTAGAAGCTAAAAGCAAAAGGTTTGGCATGGCATGGCTTCCCAAAGGAAGTGTTCAAACTCACAAGGATGATGCTCAAGAAAGTGGTGCGTCAAAGATAAAAAGAGAGAAAAGATTCAAGAAACAATTGCGAAGTTGGAGATTTGCACCAAATCATCAAAATCTTTGGTCTTTGCATCATTCGCCTTCTCGCCTATGTTTATGAGGAATTCATCTCATGGTATGTATAGTCATCCTCAGCTTCTTATTTTGATCCTTGGTGTGGATCTTTATATTATAGAGGGTTGCCAAATTATTATCCATGATCAAAAAGCCGAAATATTTTATTTCGGCTATACATCCTCATGTGAATGAACTCATGTGGCCGATACTTTGTTATCGCCTTAGCATAAAAACATAAAACATAGCCGATGAATGCTTGTAACCATCGTGCTATTAGAAAAGTCCCCATAGAATTTTCTTTGATGGCTTTAAGGCCCTGGGGGCATGATATATGTGTTTTACTTCATGGGTATGACTATATAATTAATCGGCTTGCAAAAAGGTCAATATGTTGGCATAATCATTATTTCTCATAATTATGCTATTTGAGACATCAAGCCGATTAGAATTACATTTACACCAAACTTCAGGCGAATCACGCAGTTTCTTATTCGGCTTGACTATGTTGCAATCCTTGAAGTATGGCGTGTTGAAACTGCGGTGGTTCTTTACTAATAATGCAAGAAGGCGGGCCGCTATGTTTTGGTGTTTTAAAGAATCACATAGTGTGTAGTTTGATGAGTGCCTTGATATCATTGTTTCTTTTTGCTAATTTCAAATTTGGTATGTTTCAAGGCTTGA